>MPUH01000041.1:0-142197 GCA_001970955.1 Stentor coeruleus
GTAAAAAACATTTAAAATGATGTTGGCTTAATATGGTTTTATATATTTTAATATAAAAGATTGATAATGAAGTTAATATTTAGATTGTTGTATATTAAGTCAGGAAAATTAATAGGTAGGAATTTTGGTATACAAGGATGTGATAGATTTCTCGCTTAAGTTTAAATCAACTATGGTTGGTAATTCAGAATTATATAAAAAAATTATTTTATTCACTAACAAAGAAATAATTATAATTATCTAGTCAGAGTATAAGTTTACAAAACTACTTTTAAAATATAAACATGTTATATCCAATCAAAGTACTACTTTATAATAATTTTACATACTCAGTATCACTAAAAGTTTTCCAAGATAATAGAAATATAACACCTAAAAAAAATAATGGCCATGCGAATTATAAGCCCAATCGCAACTCTCAATCAAACAAGTGAAAAAATTATCATCCCACTCGCCAAAATATCCCTAGAATTTTCTCTAAATTCCTTCTCAACCGTTCATGAGCTTTCACAATACCTCACATATAAAGAAGTGGAGTCTAGGGAAAGGAATAAGGTTGACTGCAAGTTTTCTAAGATCAGCATTAAGTTGACCAGGGAATCTGATTGAGCAGGTTACACCTGCATAAACTCAGAATATTATAAAATCCTCCCTCAAAGTACAATGTGTTTATTTCATGCGCATAATCTTTTTGATCATCTAAACATAAAACTTCAAGATCGTCAATTACTCCAACACAACTTAGACAACATAAACATTTTATTCAAAATTTCAAAAGAACTCAGTAAAGAAACAATTGCCTTTGGACTATAGAAAAGTTGTGAAAGTTTCACTTATAAAGCTTTGGTTGACTTTAAAAGTTCAATATCAGAAATGGTTATAGAAAAAGAGTTTATGGATGAGAAATTTAAAGTTATTAAAAAAAAAGCTGATAGTTTTGTTGATAGGATTCTTTGGGGTGTTTTTGGTTTGTTAATATCACAAACAACGTATATTGGTGTTGGGACTTATGTTATTTTTTCTTGGGATATTATGGAACCACAGGCTTATTTAATTAATTTAGGGAATGCTATTTTGGTATATGCAGGGTTTTGTTATGGAAATTTGAGCTATAAAGGATTGAATATTGTTGAATCGATGAAGAGGTTGAGGATAGAGAAAATTTGCAAACAAGAAGGATTTGATTTAGAAAAGTATGAAGAGTTAGGTAGGAAGATTATGGAGTTTAAAACTAGGCATTAAGTATTAGAATAATATATGAAGTTGAGGATTTGTATGCTGTGGGATTAGGGAATAAATTTTTTTTAGGAATTTTGACGAAATTTTAGTTTGATTCACTCTTTTAGGCACTTTAGCTTATTTTTTAAAGATTTTTTCTTAATACTAAACTTTAGATTGCTTGAGAGGAAATAAATACTCAGTTTAAAATGAATTATTATAACAGACTATTTTTTAAAGTAAAAAATTATTCAAAATTTTTGCATATTTAAATTGGTATAAGAATCCTTCGCATAATTCAAATATTTCAACCATCATCAAAATACCTCATTTCTTATACAATAAAATAGAGGAAAATTATATAAAAGTATTCTAACTTGCTCAGATCTTCAACATTTCAAAGCATGTTAAAAAAATATTAAAAACTATTAAAAATCAAGAAAAAATCCTTTAGCATACAAAATTCTCCAAAACTTTTTCTCCTACTAATTAAAACTTAAAATCTATTATTGGAAATCTTATTGTCAATAATTTATCCAATAAAATATACATTTATAATACTAAAAAAAAATACACTTTTTATTATTATTTCAGTAGAATCTCACTTTTGTATCAGAAAAACTTATATCAAATTGATTTTATTATCAAATAATAGTATTAACAGAATTTATGTATTTATATATAGAATATTATTAAACAAAGTTCTGCCATCATATATCTTTCATCAATTATCATTTGTTTTTGCCCTAAGAATCTAACCAAACTTAATACGCAATAAACCTTATCCTTAAACCTCTTACAAGTTTCTATTATACCCAAGCAGTAATTGATCTTTTTTGCTAAGATTTATAATTTATTAAATCCTTTTCAAAGATTAAACGAATCCCAAACCTTAAAAGTGTTAAGTTGCATTGAAAACTGAATCATGCTATTAATTCACTCATTTTTTCATATCCAACCTTCTTTTAGTATCATTCTAAAATTAATAAAATTTGTTACAAGATATAAGAGCGACGACATGGCTTAATAAAAATATTAAATGGAATCATATCGGGCATCTATCGAAAGCATGCATTCAGTATTAAGAAATGCTAATTTAGCTTCATCTAAAAACTTTTTGTATGAAGAAATCAAAAGACGCATGCCTAATAACAAAGAAAAAATGATAAATAGGATAAAAGAATGTTATCAAGTTAGTGATGAAGAACTTTTCGAATTAGAATGTTTTTTTTCAAATTACGAACCTTTAGGAAATAAAAATCCAAAAGTTAAAGGAATGGAATTGTTAGAAAATTTTCCATTCTTTGATACACTTTTGGATTATTGGATTACTATATTTGGACAAGAGACACCAGAAAAGCTATGCAGAATTTTTTTAATTAGATGCTGTGGATCTGAAGATCATAATGATATTAATGAGTGTGAAGTTAAATGGGAAAATTTTTTAAGTTCTTTATCAGCTTGTCTAAGTCAAAATACCTTTAATTATAATTAAAGTTTTGATAACAGATTTAATAACTGATTACTATGATGATTTGAGGATTATTTTAGTTTACATATAGAACTTATATTCAAACCATATTTAGATGTGTATAACTAATTATTTTATCTCTATTTTCGGCTAAAAATTGCAAAAAAATATACCTTTCAGAAAGCAGCGCATAAATATCAGATTATTTTTTGATAAAATTTTTTTGTTAGAAGGCTAAATATTAGATTAGTAGTTTGTGTGAGAAATTCTTGAGGCAGTTATAATAATTTAAAGAAAAAAATACTCTCTGATGGTTAACGTAAATAATGATCATGTAGTGCTTATTGATTAATAAGATTTATTTATTTAAATATACTTAAATTATACTTGAAACTTATATAGAATAAAAATTTTTTTCTCTTTTTTTAGATTCTACTGTAATTCACAAAATATGTAACTACTCAATAATAAAGGTATAATTGTGGCAAATAAACTATAAATAACATCATATAAAAATTCAAGAAAAGCAATTACCCATATAAAAACAAAAAAATGTTGACCAAGGGAGTATTTTGCAGAAAAGTTCAAAGGCAACACACAAAAAAAAATCTTGACCTTTGCTATTCATTCAACTGATAAAATTTTCATCTTATAAAAAATTTATCATATGATTTAGTTGCTATATAAACACTATATACAATAAAATAATAAGTTATTAATAAATTTCTCCTTTGGCTTAATTTTTCTTACAAAAATTCTTATCGCAGGCATCATTATTCAGAATAATTATTCGAATACCAAAAAAAATAATCTGAAAATTCTAACATGCTAAAATAATAGGACTATAAAAAAATAATGTCCTCATCAAAAAATGAACAGGCAGAAAAAGAAGCGCTTATTGACAAAATACTTCAACTTCAAAACACGTTACAAGACCTAACTAAAAAAATCGACTCCGTCAGAAGCGAAAATCAAGACTTAAGAGACGAAAATAATGTCCTCAAAGAGTACATAAACAACCTAATGCAAAAAGCTGGAAGTTTTAGCTCTGAGTCTTTATCTTAAAATAAAGAAAAACTTATAACTATCTAAGCAAATCATATAGGCTTAAATCATTATTATATAAGATTAAGATATTCAATAAAAACAAGTTATAGAGAAGGTCAATTTGAGTTTAATAAAATGTATTACTCACCTGCAAGAAATGTGAAAATCGATAGTGAATGGGTGGTTACTGGGCATAAAAATAGCTTTAGCCGTGAAAATCACCCACTAACCCCAAGGGCTCTTTATCCTTTTAGATCTAGACTAAGGCACATGGATTTTAGGAGATCAAGTCAGAATAAAAATCAGACTCATGATTATACATTCCCTTTGAATAAAGTATTCAAAGATACAGAGGTTTTTCCGAGGTTTCCAGTCAGGAAAGTCCCAATGTCAGTTAAAAGCAAACGACCATTGGCTGAATTTATTGACATTCTCGGCACTCAACTAATGTATGTTCCTAATAAAAGAATAAATAGACTATAATTATATTTAGTTTAGAAATTATCATAGACCATATAGCTCGTAATAATGATACTATACTATAATAATCCTTGATAACTAATATATTTTTATGAAAATCAGAAAAAAGATTATAGATATAAGTATAAGCTAAGATTTATGGGTCAAAAAGATATAGATTTCAACTGATCATTTGGAAATAATTTAAATTATGAATAATAATTATCAGATGATTATAAAAAATTGAAATGTGTAAGTATGACTTATTAGGATATGAAGAGAATAAGAAGGAAATATTTTGGTTTGTATTATAATATATGCTTAGAAAGTTTGAGTAAATATTAGATTATTAAGCTAAAAATATATAAGAAAAAATTATATAAGATTCGATTTATCAATAAAACCAATTTAACATCTATTACATAAACTTTATGATAAGTTTATTTAATAATGGTTACTCTTGTAATTGGTCCTGGGGATATTGAGATAACTGGTTTAATACTTGAGACTGACCTCGGGAATCCTTTACAAGGACTTCCTGGTATGGTATCATTATACAACTATTCACAGTGTATTTTACAATATTTTATAGGCTACACATCAGCAAAACACAACACCAAAAAATACCTTGAGTCTATCCAAATCTGCTTTCACAAATATCTCAGTGACTTCCAAGGCCATACACTTCTAGTCCATTGTCACAATTGGAAATCAGGAATAGGCCGAATCCTTATTTCAGATATAATCTCCTTAACATATCCAGGAATTATATTAGAATACTATACAAAAATATCTCAAGCCCTTGAAATAATCTCAGAATCACAGTCTTTCCTTTCAGGCTCATATCCAAAACCTAAGCCAGAACTTCATACAATCCAAGTTCTTGATCAAAAAATATGTGATTTTAAGCTTTTAAGAAACAAACTTTTATGCAATTACTTCAAAGTTTCTGGGGATTTATCTTTAGGTCTTATGAATATTCCTCCAAGAGTATGTTTTTTCCAAGAATTAATTGTGAAAATTGATGGAGAAATTGTTGGAGAAAAGTATGGTCCAGCTTTGATTGGGAAAATTGTTGGAGTTTCTTTGAATGAAGTAGGGAATTGTCTTGGACTTGGGGTTATAAGGGATTTTAATAGAGAAAATGGGATGATATATTTGGTAACACCTATTTGTGATCTTGATAAAGTAGATTGTTTAGAAGTTTATACAGGAGATGGAAGTTTGGTACTTGATAAAAATGATTTATGGCATGAGTCTTTAGTAGAGAGTTTTGAATTTGAGGTCCCGAATGTACTTCAAGGGGTTGTGTTGAGTGAAAAAGCTAATAAGTATCACCCTTCGAGGAATATTGGAAAGTAGTTAATGAGAAGTTTGGTTTTTAATTGTAATTTTGCCGGTTTTTTTAAGGTATTGGATGCTGAAGTTTTATAGTGTGTTAGGTTTAGGTTATAGTTTGTTATTAATGGAAATTAACAAGGGCTGGACAATAGTCAAGCGATAATTCCTAACTAATACTTATACTAATACTAATTAATGGAAATAAGATTTATATATTAATGCATATTTCGAGAATGTGATGTTTTAGAAAAACTAATCATTTTACTTAGGATTATGTTTAAATTTCTTATAATTAATTACTAACAAGTTATTTTGTATTTATCTAATGTTTTTGTTCATTATTTGTAACTTTTTATGTGATTTTAAATACAATAATTGCACATAAGTTTTTTTTAGCTTTAGCACACCTTTCAACATAGCTCTACTTTTTCCACAAAAAAAAACAAGTTAAATTTACTGTCTATACCTTCTTCAAACTTACACCACTTTTTTCCCCTTTAAAACTATAAAAACATACTTTATTATCATAATCTTTCATAAATATACTTTAATAAACATATCTATAAACTATAAAACCTTATAAATAATTAAAAAAAACAAAGTTAACAATATGTTATCCATCCTCAATATAAAAAAAACAATAAAAAGTTAGATAATTAACCATAATTAACTCAATAAATTATAAAATCTATCATCAATATTTATACAAATATTATTTCAAGTATAATCGGCATTTATCGTTTTTTTTTTTCTTAAGCACACTCTTATATAAATAAAAAATGCAATCTTCTAAAAAACATCCAAATTTTAAAAAATACAACTATATACCAATCAAAGAAATAAAGATAATGACAAAGTATAATCTGCGATAATTGAGGAGGGTTTGGAATTATGTTAATGACCCGGTAGAATCTCAAAAGAACAAATTTAGTTATAAATGGATAACCTAAATGAGAGTCGCATGAAACAGATTAAAGCAGAAATATCTTTAGATGACCTTGAAAAACTCCCAATATATGCATTTTTCTCAACACAGAAAGAACCTGTTACCAAGAATAACTTAGGAGTTTATACAGCCTTATGGTATGAAGGACCTATGAAAATAGCTGAATACATTAACAACGGCCAAAGACTTAAACTAGGCTATGATAGCACAAGTATGATTTGGTTCTTGGAGAAATGGCATGAAGGAACTTATGCCAAAAGCTGGAAGCAAGGGGAAAAACATTGGGGTGAATCACAATGCCACGATGGTTCTTCTGAGAATAAAGAGAAATGGTCTTTTTCCCCAACTGAAGAAATCTATGAGTATTCCCATCTTGAAACTGACAACAACTACGGATTAAGAACTGGGAATAAAGACGGAGTTTCATGGAAAGAAAACTGGTATAAAAAACCTGGGGACTCAGCTGTTGAAAAGTCTTGGGTTTCAAGTACGGCTAATTGGGGAGAAAAACAAGGGATTATTGGGAGCAAAACTTGGAGTTTAACCTGGCGTGAAGAAGGGGGAAAATATGAAGAAAAAACTAAAAATGAAGATTCAGGCCGTGCTTGGGGGTATATAAAAGGCAAAGATGGTAAAAAAGAATGGTTTGAAAACTGGAGTTCTTCCGATAAAGAAAAAACTAGTGACAAATGGTGGCAAGAAAACGGTAAAAAGTGGGGTATCAAACGGATTATCAGAGGTTCAAATGAAGATATTGAAGAGTGGGAAGGTAACCAAAGCAGTCGTAGAGTAATAAAAAAATCCAACAGTCTCTCCAAAAGTCGCTTCCTCAGTCCACAATTATCAGTCCGTGAATCTAAACCAATAGACGAATTTATCGTCTTACAATCAGATCAAAGTATCGCCCCATTAATATCAAATATAAAACCTAAAAAAAGCATAAATCAAATCCATGAAAAACACAAATCAAGAGATGATGAATATCAAAGACTAATTCAAGATGAAACACATCTTCATCCATTAAACTCTAATACAAAATCCTTAAGTAACAAAACTTTATCAAACATCTCACAAATCTCAGTTACAGAACAAGAAAATAAAGACCAAAACGATGAAAATCAAGAGATTCCAACAGAAAGAATCCCAGAATTAGTGAATTACTTACAAATACGAATAAGAACCAACATGGAAAAAGTTGAAGAATATACTGATGAATATCCACTTCTTGAACTGAGAAAAGCAATTTTAAGAATAGCTAAAGGGATATCAGAAATATTTAAGCTTATTATAAATAGTGCAGTATTTCAAATCATAATCATTTTAGTAATATTATTCAATACAGTTATCTTAGCTTTAGAAGATCCAAGAGATACAATACTTCCTTATCCTTATAATAAGATTGAGTTATTTTTTGTGTATTTTTATACAGCTGAGTTTGCTATGATTGCTGGGGCGAATGGGCTTTTTTTGAATAGTGACTCTTATTTTAGAGACTGGTGGAATATTTTGGATTTTACTATACTTGTCACTGCTTGGCTTAGTGCTTTTGCTGGGTCGGGTTTTAGATTATCTTCACTGAGATCTTTGCGTATTTTACGCCCTTTGAAAAGCATTTCTTCAATTCGAGGTATGAAAGCGCTTGTGTTTGCTTTGTTGAATTCTATAAAGCCTTTATTATCAGCTTTTTTTATACTGTTTTTTTTTATATTGATTTTTGCTATTGCTGCGGTACAATTGTGGATGGGGTTATTGACAAATCGATGTGTAAATATACATGATGGAATTTATAGTGATACAGGACTGGTGTGTGGAGCAGAAAAATGTCCAATTAACTATGAGTGTATTAGTAGTCTTGATAATCCGAATTATGGGGTGACAAATTTTGATAATATTTTTATAAGCCTTGTTACAATTTTTCAGATTATAACACTTGAAGGATGGACTACTGTTATGTATATAACTCAAACAGCTTCAAGTTATTATGTGATATTTTTCTACATGCCTCTGATTTTCATTGCGGCAAATCTTATCCTAAATTTCACCCTAGCTATTATCACAATATCTTTTGAAATAATCTCCAGTAGTATGATTGAAAAAAGAAACAATGAGCTTGAGTCAGTTAGCGACCCAATCTTCAGAACAATCTATAACAATACAGTGAAATTTCCTTTAGAATCTAAAAACTCTGAAGAAAAAGCTCATATAAACCCAAACAACGCTAAATCTCAAGAAGAAGAGACTGAGAAACTGGAATTTACAATAAAAAACATAAAATTCAACAAAAACATTCATCAAATAGTCCGACCTTCATGGATAATTGGTGAAGCATATGAGGTAGAAAATGATGATTATTATCGATTTGAAACCGAACGTTTTGAAGGTAAAAATGCTATAGACAGCAATAGTAGAATAACAAAACAATTAACTGATTCATCAAAAGTTCCTCCTATATTTAATAAGAAATCAAGTGAATGTCAGCCTTCATTTTTAATTGAACCTCAATATAGTTATATGAGAGATTTACTTTATGTTGGTAAAGCTGAGACTAAAGAAATTATTACTGAACAACCTGATCCTGAGACTACAAAGAAAAAACGTAGATCTTATAGTAGATTAAAAAGTGCTATTACTATAAAACATAAAGATCAGGATATACTTAAGAAAAACCCTTCAACTTTAAAAAGGTCAAGATTAGAATTGTTGGAATCATATAAAATCACGTCAGGATCGAGTTTAGAAATTTTACCTATTCCGATTAAACCTAATATTGGAAGTATGTATTGTTTTTCTTATAGGGATTATGATCAACATGATCCAATGCTAGTGTTTTATGGGAAAATGGTTAAAAAAACTTTTAGGAAATTCAAAGAGTTTAAAAATAAATATAAACTTTTTCACTTTTTGGCGATGAGGTTTCAGAGAAGTGAAGCGTTTTTTTTGATTAATATACCGGCTAAAGCGGTTGTACAAGAATGCACGGTGGATGGAAATTGGGTAGAAGGATGCTGGTCGGGAGCAGATGTTATGAATGTGTTAGAGGATAAAAAAGATGATGAGATTAAAAAAAAACTTTCTGAATGCAGTTTTAGACTATGGGAAAAAGGAATGATAGGACTTTTTCAAAAAATTTTCTACCCTTTAAAAGTACTTAACACCCACCGATACACAAATTTTATTGTAATTCTTGCTGTGCTTATCAATACCGCCTCTTTATCTGTAGAGCATTACGGTATCTCAAACGAAAGCGAAAACCTCCTTCAAAACATAAACGTATTTTTCACTTACTTTTTTACTGTTGAACTTTTCTTAAAAATCCTCGGCTTAGGTTATAAAGAATTCCTCAGAGACTTTATGAATTATTTCGATACAATAGTTGTTACCCTAAGCCTTGTTGAATTATTTATAATATCCGGTGGTACAAGCGCTATAACTGCATTTCGGGCAATAAGAATATTCAGAATTTTTAGAGTATTAAGAGTTGTAAGAATATTCAGGTATTTGAAATCTATGACCCGTATTTTATTATCATTAGGGAATTCAATATCAAATTTTGCTTATCTTTTCTTATTATTAATCCTATTCCAAATCATCTTTACTCTTATCAACATGCAAATTTTCGGTGGGACTTTTAATTTCCCTGAAGGTGTCCCTAGAGGTAATTTTGATAGTTTTCACTGGGCTTTTGTCACAACTTTTCAAATCCTCTCAACTGAAAACTGGAACGATGTGCTTACATCAAGTCTTCGTAGTGATATAGGTCCTTGGAGTTGTCTTATCCTTATATTATGGATAATTTTAGGGAATTTCATATTACTAAATCTATTTTTAGCTATTTTATTAGACAGTTTCAATGAAGATTCTGAAGACTCAGAGGCTGCAACAAATAAATATATGGAGAATTCAAAAATCCAAAAAAAAATAAAGGATTTAGAAGATTTTCATGATAGTGATAGTGAAATGATAGAATCTGATTCAAGAAGGAGAAGGTATTCAACATTTGAAAAAATAGAGTGTAAACGTAGTTTTTATATATTTTCAAAAGGGAATATTATAAGAATATGGTGTTACAAACTTTCTGTGTCTTGGAGATTTGAGAACTTTTTGTTGTTTATTATTATGATGAATAGTCTTAAGCTGGTTTGGGATACTTATATACTTTCATATTCTAGTGACTCAATTCAAGTCAAAATTTCTGATGGCATCGATACAGGATTTACAATACTTTTTACTATTGAATTTATAGTAAAATCTATAGCATTTGGTTTTTTTAATGAAAATAACAGCTATCTTAAAGACAATTGGAATAAACTCGACTTTCTTATTGTTGTTGCATCATTAGTCGACATGAGTATTACAAGTATTAATATCCCTATAATAAAAATCTTCAGAATCCTTCGTGCATTAAGACCATTAAAATTAATAAAACACAATGTGTCTATGAAAATTGTTGTATTTGCCCTATTAGAATCTATTGGTGTTATATTCAATGTTATGATAATAATTTTCATTGTCTGGCTTATTTTTGCTATATTGGGTGTATCTTTATTAGCAGGTAAAATGTATTATTGTTCTGATGGTAATTTTTTAGATATAGATTCATGTTTACAAGCAGGACATATTTGGACTAATACTGATTCAAATTTCGATAATGTTCTTCAAGCTATGATCACACTTTTTATTGTTATGTCACAAGAATCATGGCCTAATAGAATGTTTGAAGGTGT
This sequence comes from Stentor coeruleus, assembly GCA_001970955.1. Lineage (NCBI taxonomy): Eukaryota > Ciliophora > Heterotrichea > Heterotrichida > Stentoridae > Stentor > Stentor coeruleus. Next base: position 11,207 of record MPUH01000041.1, read on the forward strand.
TGATGCTAAAGGTGTGGGTGTAGCTCCTGAAATTAATGCAAATCCTTATATGGCTTATTTTTATGTTATATATTTGATTTTAGCGAATTTTTTCCTTGTGAATATGTTTACTGTGGTTGTTTTTGATAAGTTTAATCAGGCAAAAAAAAATGAAAGTTCTTTATCGGCGTTGTTGTTAACTAAAGAACAATTGCTTTGGACAGAAATACAGAAAATGATAGTAACAGCAAGGCCGGGGATTGATGCTGTTGGTTTACCAAAAAATATTTTAAGGAAGTTTATGTATAGATTGTCCAAAAGTAAAGTTTTTGAGATTTTTATTATGGGGTTTATTATTATTAATATGCTTTCTATGGCACTCGCTTATCAGCAAGCAAGTCAAGAATATCAAGACAGTTTGGTTTATATAAATTTGATCTGCACATTTGTGTTTATTGGAGAAGCTATTATAAAAATCATCGGTCTCGGTTTTATTTACTTTAAAAGCTCATGGAATATTTTTGATTTTATCATTGCCTTGACATCTCTTATTGATATAATAATTGGATATTCTTCAACAACTAGTGTACCACTTCTTAGAGTAGGGCCACAACTTATAAGGGTGTTTAGGGTGATCAGAGTCTCAAGACTTTTAAGACTAGTAAAATTCTTAGACACTCTACAAAAACTTTTACTTATAATGACTTATTCTCTTCCAGCTATTTTAAACGTCCTTGGTCTTCTTTTATTAATTTTCTTCATATACGCTGTTCTTGGATCTTTTCTTTTTTACTCAATAACTTCTGGTAATGCTATTAACAGTTATTTTAACTTTTGGAATTTTGATAATTCTATGACCATTCTTTGGAGAATATCAACAGGTGAAGACTATCCTACAATAATGTGGGACTGTACTAACGCCCTAGATTCTTATCTTGTTACATTTTACTTCACTACCTTTGTCGGTATTATCGATTTTATTGTCCTTGACTTATTCATAAGTATTATCCTCCAAAACTATGAAGAATTCGCTAGTAATCCTTATAACTCCGTTGCTTTATTTACAAAAGATATAAAAATCTATAAAAAATACTGGTCAGAAGGTAACCCTTCTAGTAAAAACTATAAAATCAGCAAAGAAAAATTAGTCGATTTTATAGGAAAAGCTGGTAAAGAACTTAAGATACTTACAGATACATCAAGATTAGGGATTATAAAAGCTTTAGGGTCAATGAACATTGAAATGGATGAGGATGAAAATTTCTATTTTAATGATGTTTTATATGCTGTGCTAAAGAAAAAATACTTTAAAAAAGGTATTGATAAAAAAAGAATCATAGTAAAATTGGTTAGAATGGAGGAGTTTAAAACAAAAAAAGCGCTTAAGAAAATAAGAGAAAATTATTTGAAAAGTAAGCAATTTGCTGATGACAGTAATAATTTGTTTTTGAATACTATAATTTTGAAGAGCATTTTTAAAAGTTGGAAAAATTATACTAGTAAACATAGAGGTGTGGAAAGTAGTATAACTCCACAATTCTCTGAGGTAGAATTTCCTGGGGATAACTCGTTGATATAAGGTAGATATAATGACTAATTATCTAAGATTGTTAAATCTGGCTTGAAGGTCATCAAGCTGGTTTTCTTTTTTCTCTTCTCGGATCCCCCCAATAGGTACCCCATCCCCGATTTGATCTGTAACTTCAATGCCGATTTCTGATAAGACCTGATTTACTACTTGATCAGAAGCTTCTAAATCACCTTCTTGATCTAAAGCCATATCAATTGCATCTCCCATCATCTCTTCTGTTATACCCATTCTCTCACTTTCTCTCATAAACTCTTTCATAATATTGTTAAGCTCCTGGTTATTCATCGTCTTATTAAACGCTTTCATACTAGAAGTTACTCCTTTTAAAGCTTGAGCCATAGCATGTGTGGACTTAACTGTCTGTAATTGAAGTCCCACACCTTGTAATTTTGATTTCATTTCATAGAATTTAGTAACATATCTTCTTGAACGTACCAAATCTTTAGCTAAAGTTTTACATGGTGCAATCTGCCCTTTCTTCGCCAAGGCTTTTATCTCAGAAATTATTTTCTTCTCCTCATTTTGTAAACGAGTCCTTTCACGGTCGAGTTCTCGGACTCCACGATTAATAAGCCTTTTAGCTTCACGCATACGTTCTTCTGGTGTTGGCTGTTTGTTTCCCATTTTTTATATATCAGAATTCAAAACAATGGCTTATATAGAAATAATGCAAGGAGATACTTGTAAAGAGTCCATAAAAGAAATGATAAACTTCAGTGATTTCAGAAGCCTTGTAAATGAATTAGACTCAAGAGCAGCAAAGGAAATAATGACCTTTAGTTTTGCCAATAACATTGTCGTCCCATCAGATGAGCAGACAATAATTTTCAGCACAGAAAAAGGTATTTCTATGTGCAGCAAGGCTAAAACAGAAGTGACAAATTCCCGTAAGCTCATAGAAAACCAAGTAACAGCCTTTGTTTACTCAGAGCACCGAAGTGTATTTTATCTTGCTGACCATAAAGGTATATTGCATTTTATATGTTCTCATGAATTTAAAGAGCAAAACACTTTGCAATTGCATCAAAGTAAAGTTCAACGTATGGCTTTATCCTTTGATGAATTAGTCCTTTATTCATGTAGTAAAAATTCTGAAGTCAAAATGCTAGATCTAGAAACTTTTACTATAAAACTTCTATATACACATGATAATCAACAAATATGGACAATGGATTTAAGTCCTGATGGAGAACTTATAGCAACAAGTGGTGCTAAAGTTTTAAAATTTTATTTGATTATGGAAGAAAAAATTATTTCATCATTAGATATAGGTGAAGATATTATAATATGTTTAAAGTTTAGTCCTGATAGTAAAAAATTGGTCACAGGGGATGATAAAGGAAAAGTTAAATTGTGGAATGTTGGGAATTTTGAAGCTGTAGAGTATGTTGGGCATAGTTCACAAGTTTGTAAAGTAGCTTTTGGGGAAAAATGTTTTGCTACTGGGGGAAATGATCAACTTATAAAAATCTGGACTGAAAACCCAAATTTAGATCCTATTGTTATTAAAGCTAAAAGCAATATAATAGATATTGTTATAGATAAAGATACTCTTTACTTTTCAATTATGAATCAAATCTCATATCTTAAAATGCCAACTTTCAATCCTGAGTATTGTTTAAAAAAACACTCAGGGCAGATTTATCAATTGTTGTTTTCATCAAAAAAAAAGTTAGTTTTTTCTATATCAAACGAAGACAAAGCTATTTTTATGTGGAATATAGAAGAACTAACCTTTTTCGGCACTTTATTTAATGATAGTATTGCCAAATGTATGTGTCTTAGCACAGATCAAAAATTCATTTACGTATCTCTTCACAACAAGTGCGTTAAAAGGTGGCAGATTGAAGGTAATTTCCTTAGTGAAGATTTTTTTAAGTCTGAATATAGCGTTAGTAGTATTGTGTGTACAAAAGATAATAATTATCTTGTTTCTATTGACACTATGTGTAAATGTATTGTGAGGAATACACTTGATGCAAGTATTTTATGGTCATTTTCAAATCATAAGATTAGTGGGTTATTAGTTGATGTGACTAATTATTCAAATGTGTTAATTTCAGTTGGATCAGATCATACAGTTTTTATATATGACCTTAGAATTGGTGAGAAAATAGGTAAAATGGAATGGCCTAAAGAAGAAGCTCGTAAGGTTAGGATATCTTTTGATGATAGACTTGTTGCTTTAGCAACAGTTTCTAGTGAAGTTTATGTGTGGAATATTCATAGACAGAATTGTATTTTCAAAATAACCGCAGATAATTACAAGTGTTCAGACGTAAATTTTACTCAAGACAATAAATACTTACTGATTTTAACCTATGACCATGAAGGTAGCAAGTTAATTTTTTACACCCTAAACGGTTTTTATCTTATAACAACTATGGCTATTTCTAACATTTGCAACTCATTTCAATTAATAAACGATGAGAACTTTATCGTGTTTGGTAATGGCAGCGACCTTTATTTCAAAGAAAACCCTCTAAAACTAAAAACATTTAGTATCTCCTCTCATCACTCTATCTACCCTCTTGATTTCTGTAAATACATTTCCGACTTATCAAAAGGTTTCAACATCCCCCATCAAGCTGAAATGGATGAGTACACTTTATTCCCAAGTCAAATTAATTCCTTACATTTCTATGCATATTATAACCTCTCATCTCATTTGCAACAAGCTTTAGAAACAAGTAATTCAACATATATATCTTGTAACTCTCAAGACATAATGAGTATTTCTATACAAAAAGGTCTTTTTGATAATATAAAAATCATATTGGCCCATGTACTTAAAAACTTAAAAATCGACCCATATTCAGCTTGTTTTCTAGAAAACTCATTTGCCAACTTAACAAAAGAATCTTGTGTTGAACTTGAAGCTTTATATAATGAGATATTTTTCAAATCTTCAGATAAAACTTTACCTAAATTTTTGGAAACTGAGGACTTTATTGAAAAATCCGAGTGTTTTGAAATCAACCCTGACTTCATGGTTTTTGATAAGAAAATCGAAAGTCACCCTGTGGTTTTTTATCAGTCTGGGATTAGAATCCATTGTGAAATAGGTAGTGAGAGAAGCATTGAGTATCTAGAAAGTTTATTATCAACAGGGAATCAAGAGATTTTTAGAAGTAAATTGGTAGAAAATATCCTTAAAGATAAGTGGAAACAAGTTAGATGGTTCGCTTATTCATACGCAGGTTTATATTTATGTTATTTGGTTTTCCTATGCCTTTTTGTTTTAGTAAACACTGAATTTTATAGAATCGTTCTTATAGTTTTAAATGTATTTCTAGTATTTTATGAACTTTATCAATTGTTAATGACATTTAGAACTTATTTTACAGAACTTTGGAATTGGCTTGATGTTATAAGATTAGTTTTATTTATAGTATATTTCAGTTTAACTACACCTCATGAAACACTTTTATTCTTTTTAAACCTTATTTCATGGGCTAGAGGGGTAACTTATTTTAGGATTTTTACTGGAACTAGATATATGGTAAATCTTTTAACTCAAGTTGGTAAAGATATTTTTGCTTTTCTTGTCATTTTGTTTTATTTTACTATAGCTTTTACGTTTATGATGCTATCGCTTACTGGAAATCAAGATGGATATAGTGGGATTTTTAAGATTCAGAATATTTATTTGTTAAATCTTGGGGATTTTAATGCTAGGAATATTGAAGATTCTTGGGAATGGGCATGTTTTATTGTCGCATCGATGATTAATTTTTTAGTTATGGTGAATTTACTTATATCGATTATTGCGGATACTCATGATAAAGTACAAGCTTTTAGGGATATTGCTGATAGGAGAGAAATGGCGGAAATGGTTTTGGAAATTGAAAATTTGATGGTGTGGAGAAGAAGTTGGAATGTTGCGACTTATTTACATTTAGTTAGTAGTGAAAATACAGAAAATTTAGAAGATGCTTGGCAGGGTAAAGTTAGAGAACTGCAGGTTAAGATTTCAGGGATGGAAGGGTTTATAAAAGGCCAATTCAATGCTTTGGACCTTAAGATGACTGACTTAAAATCAGACCTTTCATATATAAAATCCACCATAGACGAAATTAAATCTTCTAAAAATTAAGCTTAATAGTTTATCCTAACTATTTCCCTTCTCTTTCTGAAGCTTTTTTAATATTCACCCATAAACTCTTCAAATATCTCATCAATGGGTACATCGCTTTAACATTTTTCACACTTTTTTCAACCATATGTTTCTCAATCCCATTTTCCCTAGCTTTTATTAGTACCCCTTTTAATAATGATAAATAGTTTTTCTGACTTCCGATAATTTTTTTCTGTGAAATCCTATACAAAAGTGCATATTTTAATCTTTTAGGTAAATTTCTATTCATAAGATTCATATCATGAGACAATGGGGATAGTTTTGATTCAAGGCTAGTAAAAAGATCAAGCGCTTGGTCAACAATAATAATCTCAGTGTCAATATTTGTTGGTGATGCTTTAAAAAATGGTTGTTGAAGGTTGTATTTTGCATAATCTAAAGTTTTTCTAAAGTACTTAAGGACTTCAAGGTTTAATTTATGTGGTTTAACGCATATCAGTTCAGCAACCAGGCTTAAACTTGCAGCTGACAATTCAGTTTGATAGGTTTTTTCCTGTATATCCTGAAGAGAAACAAAACCTGTTTTTCCATATGATGGTGTCCAGAAAAGTATATAAAAAGAATCATAATAATTGTTTTCAAAGCAAAAACCATATTGCAGAAGCCAATCGCGGTTACTCATACGTTTAGTTTGGCCTAAAATTTGTGATCCCTGTTTTATTCCTACATACGGGTCGGTTGATATAATAATATAATCATCACCTTGTATTTCTGTTTTATCCTCTTCATTTTCTTCTTCAATCTCATCATCATCATTAATCTCATCTTTTACATCAATTATATAAATGTCTTCTTCATCCTCACTGCTTTCTAGTTCTTGAAAAAGCCTATCTACTTCCCAAATAGCCCCTATAGCCTTCACAGCCTCTTTTCCTTGTTTTTTTTTCAAAAACTTTTCTAATCGATTAGTCCATCTATCATTTTCTAAAACCCCTTGTCCTTTTACAGATGACCCTAGAAAATCTCTTAAATCAATATTCCCTTCAGGATGATTAGCTTTAGAATTTAAAACATCAGCATCATAATATTCATATACCAGTTCATTATTGCTAACATTAATAAAATCAGCCATTGGAATCAAACTAAGCTCATTCATCTCAACTGACCTTGTACTCAATACCCTATAACTCCATTCAAAATATTCTCTTAATGATGGACCTTGTGGGAAAAAGTCGCTATGTTCATCAAATACTTCTTTAATTTCATCAAATTTTTTACTGATTTTCTCAGCAAATTCCCTAGCATGATAAACTAAAAGTGGGTCTTGAAGCTGTTGAAGATCATTTTCTGACCAATCGCAAAGTAATTCAAGATCATTAATAGCTTCAAAGTAAGTATGCCATTTACTTGAAGAGCCTTTTGATTTTTCATATACTAAGAAAACTAGTAAAATATCAAATTCAGCATTGTCGTGACCTGCAAAGAAATAAGGATATGCTGAGAAAATGCTGCTTATTAAACTTTTCTTGGCTACACTTGGGGATATTACAAGAACTGTTGGGATAAACATAAAAGCCTATTTTGAGATCACTTTGTTTGTTGGTAAATCAACTTTTGCCCCTATCCCAATTATACCTTCATCCCAGTATGCTATAGGGAATTGCAACTATTTTTATATTACGCTAGGCATTAATATACCATTGGCTATTGCCCAGTTGTAGAGCTTAAGGTATTTACTATCAGCTTGAGCTTTTTGAGTTTTTTCAGTGTTAACTGAAGCGTCGTGTTTTATGGATAGGTCGTTTCGAGTCAGCGCGCCACCTCCTCCTTTGATTTTTGATTCCATTTTATATGTTGAAATGGAATCAAAGGTAGATTTTGGTAAGAATTTTGCTTTTTTTTTAAAATGTTGACGATTAGGGCTTATTTGAAGATAATTAGTTTGAGATGGGGTAATAGGATGATGTGGAAAATGTTAGGAAGATATGATTTTTTAATGATAGTAGTTTTTGGAGATATAGGCTTAGATTAGGTCCTATGAATTGAAATTAAAATGATAGTATAAGATATTAAGTATAAATTATGAGTTATGAGTTATATGTTTAATATCATATTGCTTTTTAATATGAATTAGTGTATCTTTTTTATATCTTTATATAATATTTTCAATAATCATTTTAATGATTTTAAACTATATCGATTCTCTACAATATAATTATTTTATTTGTAAATCCTCTCTTCTTTCAATACAATCTTATTATCATTTTTCATAATTAAATAATAACCTAAATCATTATCACCATATATATCCACACATAAAATAAAAATTCTATTATCATACTAAAATCTTCCTATAAATATATTTTTTTCCAACATTCTTTCAATAAAACAAATCCACCATCAAAATCTAAATTTCACAACCTCCTATACCCTAATTCCTCATAATATCCACAAAATCCTAACTAAAAAAACTCATCTACAATAAACCTTCATAAAAAACCCCACAAATTCCTCGTTAATTCAAACAAAAAACCATTAAAATCATTACAAAAGGTTAAAAAATCCAATAAAAATCAACCCAAAAACTTATGAATAAATTTTTCAAAGATTTCAATAAAAAAACATATAATAAAATCCCTTATAAACGTTAATTTTCATAGCCTTGAAGAAAAACCTATAACATTTTTATACATTTTGACTTTTTTATTCAGGGAGTTACTTATGAAGTTAGAATGTATTGGATATTCAGTTAGAAATTAATTATATGATGGAACTTGATGATATCGAGATAAATAATTCGTGGATTCCTGTTAAGGCAATACGTAATGCTGCAGATATCAAGTCCACTTTTCGGACTTCTACTCATAGAAAAACTGTGAGCTCACCTCCTGAAACACCTCCTCACAACATTTCGAGGATAAAAGAAAATAGGTTGAGTTCAGCTTTTGGATCGTCAATTAACCTGCATACAAGGTATAACACTGCTTCTATAGATAGTTTTCAGCCTTCAGTAAATCATGAACTAGATTCAAGCTTATTAGAAAGAAAATATACTAGTATAATCTCAAGATTAAACGAAGAAATCATGATTCTTGGAAACCAACTTAAACATTCTAATACGATAATCTCTGAATTAACCAAGAAACTTAATGAAATCAATAACAAACATGCTCAGCATATACAAGCTCTACAAGAACGTCATGAACAGAAAATGCGTAGAAACAAACAAGAACTTGATTATATTATCCAAGAAATGAATTCTCGGAATATAAAACATGTAAACCAAAGTTTGGAACAAGCTCTAAAAAAAGCTCATGAAGAGTTTCAGAACGAAATTTATGAAAAAAGCAAGGTTTATCAAGATGAACTTGAAAATAATAATTATGAACATAAAAAACAAGTGAATATACTTAAAAGTCATTGTCTTGGTATAGTTGCTGAATTAAAAGAACGTTTTGTTGAAGAACTTGAGAAAGTTGAAGAGGAATATAAGGAAAAAATTATGAGGCTTAAAAAAAGATATAATAAGAAAAAAAATTATGGGCAAAGAGAAGATTTTAGGGTTTTAGAGGTTAATAGTAGTTCGGATTTGGATAGTGAAAGTTTGAGTATACAGGATAATATTGGGTTTAGGGTGTATACTTTTAAGAATAAGCCAAAGGAAAGATATAGAGAAGAAATTTCTGAATCGGAAAATCTTGAAAGAGTTACTAATAGTGTTGGGAAAAACTTGTGGCAAAGTGGAGAGATGCTTGGATTTGAGACAGATTTGGTATAGATATTACTAATATGTTAATATTATATATGAGATGAAGGGTTTTTTGTCAGAATCTGGGATTTTTTTTAGGATGGGGAGGATGATTGTGTGGAATTAGTAAAATTGAGGTTAGTTGAGTGATTGTGGTTTTAGGGATTATGATAATTTTATTAGAAGTTCGTGATCTGGGTTTATTTTTATATGTAAGCATACCTATAATAAATCCAACCTTAATCATATATTTTCCATATCTTCTTTTTCTTTCATAATCCTACCATAAAAAACCTTTTTTATATCAAACCCTTTCTATATAAAACCCTAAACTATCTTCATACTAATCCTCTTCTACCTTAAAAAAAAAAACTCTAAGTATTTTTGTATTATCTGTTTATCTAGGTTTTTCCTTCTTATGCAAATAAAGGGCCTTCAATGAAACTCCTTTAACTTTAACTACCTTGAACCTAACACCCGGAATATCACCGACGGCATGGCCACTTCTTCCAAATCCTGCAACCAAGACTTCATCATTTTCATCAATAAAGTTCAAACAGCCATCATTAGGGACGAAAGCAGCGATTTTTTTCCCGTTTTTCTTAAGGAGAACTCTCACACACTTTCTCACAGCAGAGTTTGGCTGTTTAGATTCAATACCTAACTTTTCAACAACAATTCCTTTAGCATGAGATGTCCCTGCAAATGGTTTTTTGAACTTTGAGCTTAAATGAGCCTTTTTATATCCTTTGTCAGCCCATCTTTGTTCACGTCGTCGCTTTTTTAGTTTACGACCGGCTCTGATACCTCGGGGCTTTCCTGCAGCCATATTTATAACCAGTCAATGCTTTGGTTTAATATTAGGAAGTTTTGTTTAGAAGATAGTTTGAAATATTTTATTTATAAGAAAGAATGTTTAGAATATTTTTATAGTTTGATATAAGAGATTAAGGTTTTTTTTTTAACTTTTTAGGATGATAGGTTTTTTGATGATTTAGGGAATTTTATATGAAAAGATTATGTTTTTTAGGTTTATTTATTAAGATTATATATGATGAAGATAGTGATATAAAAATTTCCAAGAGGATTAAATAATATAAATCGCAAAATCTTAAGACCGCAAGATTACTATTTATAAGTAAAATACTAGTTATTAGTTAGCTTCTCTAACATGAATAACACATTTATGATAAACCCCTTCTTCTTCTAAACTTTTTTCTCTATCAACTAAACTTTTTGATGGGAATCCAAACACTAATTCTGTAGCAATAATATTATTCATTTCTAAATAATCATATAAAACCGATATTTTTTTGTTTTTATCAAAATTCCTATCCAACCTTATACCTGTAGGTAGTTTAAAACTAACAAATATAGTAATATCATTTAGTTGTGGTTCAATTCCAACATTTTTCTTAAGTATTTCATATTTTTCTTGTTTTTGTTTATCTCTGATTTCCTGAGCTTTTTTTTCTTGTTTTTTTTTCTCTTTAGCTTTTTGTTCTTGTATAATTATCATTCTTTCTGCTTCTTTTAATTCCTCTTGTTGCTGAGCTCTTAATCGGCGTTCTTGTAATAGTTCAAGATTAGCATTATTACTATGGTTTTCTAGCATGATCATTAATTGTCTGACGTCAAGATATCCAGAATTTCTAGCGAGGACTAGGGGTTTTTTAGGGTTTTTAACTTGGATAATAGCGATAAATGGGAAGATTTCTATGTTTAATAGTTTTTTGAGCATCTGCCCTTCATCAGAACTATGTTCAACACCCCAATAAATGTATTCTTTGTTTAAAAAACTTACAAGATGTGAATCACTAAAGAGCTCTTGAGGATATTCATCGCTAAAAGCATGAAGGTAGATAAACAATGGAAGATTTTTGTCGTGACAATAGTTTAAAAGCTCTTGAAATCTTAATGATGAAAACTCTACTGGAGCACGGCAGAATTCAGTCATTTTATTAGAAAACTCTTGTGCTGGGATTGATATTTCCCCTCTAATAGCTTCAGGGACTATTGATTTCCATATGGATGAAAATATATGATTTAATTGCTTACCCCAAGATATTGGGATTTGGAGAGAGATAGAAGTAGATAAAGGATTTGGTCTTGGGATTGAAGGATTTGAATTTTCAGAAATATATGAGGAGGAGAGATGGGATGATGAAGAGAGGAATTCGTTTGAAGCTTTTATCACATCCCAATTATGTCCCTGGAGGACTTGTATTGCTTGTTCAGAATCCCATGTTTCGGTTATTGCTTGAAAGTTTGCGATTGCTTCTTTCTGTAAATCTTGCAAGTTGTCCATTATTATAGGAAGTATTTTTTTTATTTTTATGTAGATTTTTTGATGTGAAATTTGGAGTAAAAAGGTTTAAATGTGGAAGAGAGGGTTTTTTATTGTGAGATTAGGAAGGTTGAGGGAAGAAGATGGCTTATGTTTATGGGGAATAAATGAAGATTTTGATTGAAGATGAAGATGATAAAAATATACTAAATATTTGTTATGAGTATAACAAATTATAATTAAAAAAATATATCTTATGGATTACTTAGAAATTAACTGTAGAAAGATTGAATATTAGAATTAAAGAATTCTCATATGATGGGATAAGTGATATTTTAAGGAGGATGATAGAGGTTGATTGGATAGAAAGAGCTACAATTAATAAGTTTATAAAGATGTGAAATTCTATTTGGAGATTTTTGATTAGTTATTAATGGCTTTATTTTTCATTCATAAACTGTGAGTAATCATTATATAGTTGGTTTTCATATATCAATGAGATTAAAAATAGTTATTCTATTTATCCCTAATAATATATGAGTTCTATATTTCCTTAAAATTTAGGCAAACTTTCAAATCTTTTAATAATATGTCTTTTTGTACAATGATAAATCAAAATAAGTTTATAATAAATATGTTGAAGTGTAGTACTTGGAAATGTAAAGAAACTCCAACAAGACAATGCAATAGCTGTAATAGCAAAATATTTTGCAAAAAATGCTTTACTGATCACTCAGATAAGCATATAGAAGAAAATATTCCATGCCAATTCGGAAAAATTCAAATTAAATTATCAAAAGCAAAAACAGAAAGACTAAGAAAAAACATTAATGAACTAATCAAATCTATCGAAGATCAGAAGAAGAACATCTTGATTGAGGCTATAAAGATAAATAATCAGGTTAAAAATTTGATAAAGATAGCCTTTAAGCAATTAGATCAAATGATTAAATATTACAAAGAAATTTACAATAAAAGTATATTTCAAGAAAACGAATTTATAAAAATCCAGTCTATAATGAAAGATCAAATTTTATTTGAATATCCTACATTTACTGAGATTGAAGGAAAATTAACTAAGAATACCAAAAGAACAAAAAATTATAGAATCAAAGAAAATTATTTAGAAAATGATTTTAAATACGATTTATTACATACTTCCAGCATAAATAGTATTATTGTAACAAAAGACAAAAAATATGTTGTTGCAGGTTGTGGTGATAAAACTGTGAGAATATGGCATTTACTTGAAAAGCGACTAGAAGCTGTGCTTCAAGGTCATCAGCATGAGGTTACATGTGTTGCTATAACAAATGATAATCGGTATATTATATCTGCCTCCTATGATAAGACCATAAGAGTATGGAATTTTCTTAATAAAAAACAAGAACACATATTTTTAGGGCATTCAAAATGTGTTAGCAGTATTGCAATATCAAGCAATAATCGATTTATAGTATCAGGGTCTTTTGATAATACAATAGTCTTATGGAATCTTATTGAAAGACGTAAGATTTCAAGACTTTATTTTCATGATAATAATGTAAATTGTATTGCGATATCAAATGATATGAAATTTATTATATCAGGATCTAATGATTATACTGTTATTGTGTGGAATTTAAAAAAATCACAAGTAAAAGTAAATTTTATAGGTCATTTAAGATCAATTTCTTGTGTTGCAATTACAAATGATAATGATTTTGTTATTTCAGGGTCATTTGACTCAACTGTGAAAGTATGGAATCTTGTAACTAAAACAGAAGAAACAACATTTTATGGGCATTTGTCTGGAGTAACATGTATCGCACTTGCAAACCACAATAGAATTGTAGTATCAGGATCTATTGATAGAATATTATTAGTATGGGACTTATTTTTTGGAGAAAAAATATCAATGATTATGGATAATTGCAGTCCTATAAACGGTATTGCACTAACAAATGACAATTTGCATTTGATTGTAGGAAATTCTAATGGGATGGTAAGAGTTTGGAATTTGCTAGAACTTAGATTAGAAAGTTTCATTCATGGATTTAGAAAAGATATAAACGGTGTTGCGGTAAATTTTAATAACAGAAATTTGATATCGAAATCATGGGATAACAATTTAAGAATGTGGAATATAGCTGAAAATTTAAAAGAATCAGTACTTAAAGGTCATACTTCTTGTGTAACGAGCTTTGGGAAATCTAATAATAATCGTTGCTTTTCGTTATCATATTCAGAAATTATTATTTGGAACTTAGAAAAACTAAAGCCATTAGTGATTTCATCAACATATAACATTCATGCTTTTAGCAAAGATGACTCACTCTGTGCATTAAGTTTGAATAATACTCCTGAAGACTTGCATATATGGAATTTAGTCAAGAAAAAGAGAGAAGTATCTTTTAATGGTCATACATTAAATATAAAATGTACTGCTATAACAAGCGATAATAAATTTGTGATATCTGGATCTGATGACAAATCCTTGATATTATGGAATTTAATAGAGAAACGACAAGAATCCATATTAACTGGTCATACTTCCTATGTTAACAGCGTAGCAATAACCAATGATAATAATTTTGCTGTTTCAGGGTCATGGGATAAAACAGTTCGAATTTGGAATTTAATAGAAAAACAGCAAATAGCAATACTTTTAGGTCACACTTCTTATATAAACAGTATTTCAATAGCAAGTGATGATACTTTCATAGTTTCAGGTTCTTATGATAAAACTATAAGAGTTTGGGATTTCGTCAAAAGAAAACAAAATATCATTTTTAAAGGTCATGATGATGGGGTGAATAGTATAGCAATTACAAGTGATAATAAATTTATTGTATCAGGATCTAGTGATAAAACTATAAGAATATGGAATTTGTCTGAAAAAAAAGAAGAAGCAGTTATTATAGGTCATACACAAGCAGTTTGGAATGTTGGAGTTGTAAATGGTAATAAGTTTTTAGTATCAAGGTCTACTGATAAAAGTATTATAGTATGGGGTATAGAAAACAAAAAGATGAGGGCGTTTATAAGTATTTCAGATAAAGCTCCATTACAGAAAGTTATCACAAGTAAGTTTGATAATAAAATCTATATTAGTTCTGGCTTTGGGATTTCAACTTTTAGTATTGAAGGGAATACTTTAGATCATGATTTCTTTTTTGATAAAAATTTCGAGGAACTTATTAATGATGAACTTTGTTTTGAAGATTGGCTTTTGCATCAAATTTCTTATAGTGAATAGTTAAACTTAGTATAGTTAGTGTTTTTGGCTATTAAAGATATTTACAAACTAAATTTTAGCTATATATAATTTATCTAAAGCGTTGCTTAACAAACAACTAAAATTACAAAAATTCCAATTAAAATATTGCAAAAAGACATATGAGCTTCTTTTATTTAAGTGTAAAGTTATTATTTTTATTATTTGATTAGAAAGATTTCAATTTTAAAGTTTCAAAGTAAAGAAAAATACTGGCTCATTAAGTATATTGTAAATTTCTAATTATCTATATTTAGCCCATAAAATATTTTATTTATCTAACTGAATTCAGTACATAACATCAAATTAAATTTTACTTATTATAAATGGATGGAAGTGATGCATTAAGTTTTATAAGAAAGGCAGATTATTACTCCCCAAAATCTGTTTACGATCGTTTATATCTAGATTTCTCAAAGCGAGCTCATGAAAGCAAAATAACTCAATCCTCAAGCATGTCCTTTTTATCCAAGCCGCAACAAATACAAAAATCCGAACAAAAAATTGAAGATTCCTTAATAAATAAGCAAAAAGCTCTGAAATCCAAACTCAAACTTTTAAAAGCAAAGTACAACGCTGAAGAAATCAAAGAACTTCAACCAGCTCCATCAATAAACAAAATCTCAAAAATCCTCGCAACACAAAACCTTGAAAAATCTAAAGATATGAGACATAAATACATTCTTTCTATTCTATCAACATCTAGATTCGCAAAAATGGCTCGAAATGCTCCTAACCGACACATAAAATCAGCAGAAATAAACCTAGAAGAACTTGCTAGGAATGGGCCTATAATAAAACAAGATATAAAACAAGAAATTATAGACAAGAATATATATTTACAACAACTCAGAAATAAAGTTAATGCTAGACCAAAAATATTAGAACCTGAAGAACCTCCAACAATGTTAGATATGAGTGTTATTGATAGAAATAATCATTGGTTAAAGGTAAAAGCTCATAATTTAGAAAAAATCAAGAAAAGTATGATAGATAAAGATCTAGAAGGATGCACATTTTCGCCAGTGCTAACTCCTAGGATGAGATATAAAAACCCTCCGAGTTATCTTCAAAGAGAAAGTGCTAGGTCAAGATCTTTAAATACTTCGTATTATCAGTTGTATCTTTTAAAAAAACAAAGTGTTAGTTATTCAAATGATCATCAAGAAAAAAACTATAGGCAAAACTCAGAAAGGAAAATTAAAGAAAATCATAATAAAGGTCCTAAAAGCGCACTTCTTTATAGTCCACTTGCTCCAACATCACAGAAGTTTTCTTTTAATGCTGGATTAGATATTAAAAAATTCATCAATGCAGCAAAACCTACAGGCAAATATGAGCATTCGAAAAATTTTAAGTAGAATTATTTAATCAAATATCATATAACAATATGATTTCTTAATTTTTTTATATTAGAAAATACAATCAAGGTAGATGAAGGAAAACTATTTGAGTTTTGAATTTTATTTGGGAAACTAAGAGTATGAGAATCCAATTTGCGAGTTTAGGAATCGATAATATGTTTGATTAAAAATAAGTTAACAACTATATTTAAATTATATGTTGGAAAATCTGCCTTTAAGCAAGAAAGAAATCGCCCGGTCTAATCCAGTAGGAATAAAGTCAAACTCAAACATCCATAACGGGTTGCATGAGATTCGAGAATTCGCAGCAAACCGTCCAACCACAGCAGCAGAAAATACACTAGGAAAGCCACCTAGAGATCCTAGCAAAAATAACAAAAACAAAGAGCCTCAAATAGAAAACTATCAAATACTGATGAATAAACAGCGATTAACTTTAAGTAACGCAATGATAGCATCAAAAGATTCTGCAATAAAACTAAGCCAGCCAAATACCGCTTCAAGTAGTAGAAAAGCTGCATTTTCACCTATATCTCATAGACCAGTGACTTATAATTGTAACCCGATATTGGGTTTACCAAGAAAACCAAATCCTCGTACAATGAGTTTACCAAGAAAAAGTGAAGATATCATTATAACAGAAGGTCTTTTAAACTATACAATCAAAAAAATCTTGGGTAAGGGTGCTTATGCAACAGTAAGGCTTGCCCAACACAATGAAACTAATAAAAAAGTTGCTATAAAAACCTACGACAAATATCTTATAATTGACCCAACAAAACGGGCAAACATGCTTCGGGAAATTGAAATATTAAAAAAAATCGATCATCCAAACATAATAAAACTATATGAAACAGTTGATACTTCTAAGCATTTTCATCTTGTTTTAGAATATGTTTCAGGATTATCATTATATTCTTATATAAAATCAAAACCTAATTCATGTCTTGATGAAACTGAAGCTAAAAGAATTTTTAAACAGATACTTGGAGCTTTAGATTATTGTCATTGTAGGTTTATTGCTCATAGGGATATAAAATTAGACAATATTTTATTAGATGAAAAAAACAATGTTAAAATTATTGATTTTGGGTTTTCTACTATGGATTCTAATGATGAAAAGTCTAGAATTTTTTGTGGTACACCAAGTTATATGGCCCCTGAAATTGTTGGGAGGAAGGATTATTATGGAATACAAGCTGATGTTTGGGCTTTAGGGATACTTTTATATGCAATGTTGTGTGGGAAAATGCCTTTTAAAGCTTATAATGATAGAGAATTGTATCGGAGAATTGAAAGAGGTAATTTTACACTACCGACTACTGTTCCGGAATATTTTAGGAAAATAATAAGTAAAATGCTTGAGGTAAATCCTAGAAAAAGACCTAGTATTAAAGCTTTACTTGATGATGAACAACCATCTTCAGGTGGAGGTTATAATTGGAATATACAAAATTATGTTTCTCGCTCTACATGTGAAACAAATTCTTTGGATCTTGAAATTATATCTGGAATTGTAAATTATAAATAGAAAAAGTTTGGATTTACTGAAGATCAAATACTTAAAGATATACAGAATGAAAAAAGTCAAGTTTCTTTATTATATAGAAGGTTAAAGAGTAGAGGAAGAGAGTCTTTTGATAGGCATTTAATAATGAAAGATATGTAGTAATAGGCGTTAGTATTGTATTTAAATAAGATAATTTATACTTGATGTATTTTTTAATTATATTTGATGTTTAGTTTGTGGAGGAGTTTCTTCATGTTTTTATAATAAATTTACATGTTTTAATAGTTTCTTAGGCAATTCGCTAATAATTTGTTTAAATGGACTCCTGTAAAGAAAAAGATAGATTACGTAAGGAAACAGGGCTTTCAGATAAAACAAATGTACGAAGAAATCAAGTTGCTTTCCAAGACAACAAAGTTGAAAAAGGTAACGATACTCCTATTATTGACCCAGCCGATTCACGAATAAAAATTCCTGATCTTGCTTTTATTTTTAACCCAATCAGAGATGAAATAAAACCTTATCATATGGATGGAGATACTACAATGTACACTGAAACTTCAATTGCTAGAAGAAATGCTCTTAAATCAGATTCTCAAGTTGTTGAAGGTATAAATGATTTTATGAGTTTATATCAAAGTGATGGATCAGGTAGCATAAATAAAAGAGAATATGAAAGAATGTATGGTAAAATGTGTAACATTTTAAGAATCAATATAGACCCTGGAGAGTATAAAAGAATTGTTGATGAAGAGTGGAAAAAGGATTCAAAAGGATATGAAAAAATGACTAAAGAGTTATTGTTTGAATGCTTGTTTGAACTTTGTGATATTTGGTGTCCGAATATTGACCCAGCTGAGTATAAAGCATTTTTTGAACAACTCAAATTTAGAATAAGGTATGAAGGTCAGAAAGATATGACAGCGTATGATATTCTTAAATAAATTATTGCTAGCTAGGCTAAAAGTAATCAATTTTTTTAATTAAGTATTATACTTTAGACTTAAAATTTTGTATTGGTTTTATATGATCTGTTGATTTTTGGTTGTTATATTTCTAGCCATTACAATCAGGAACATATAAAAAATCTATGCAAAAATTTTCAATACTAATTTTCTGCAGGTAGGAAAATTATAAAGAAATACTAAATTACAAAAATGAACTTAAGTATCTTAAACATAAATTAAAATCTTAACAAATATCATACAATTTTTTCCAAAGCCTACCAATTATATTTTATATTACTCTATATATTATCTTACCATAATAAAAAAAAAAAAATTTTCACACCTAATCATCATAATCCATTCAAGCTTATTTACAAAACCTAAGTAAAAATCCTAACAAATAAAAAATCTCTTACAAAATCAAAATTTACCCTAAAAACTTTATCCAATAAATTCAGCCACAAAACAATATTTATAAAACCCTTCACCTAAAATAAAATTGGGAATTTTATTCTGATGAATTTTTAATGAATCGTAATAAAAATTCAAAGTATGCAGAAAAATCGTGACGAAGAATACGATTACCTATACAAAATCGTCCTTGTAGGTGAGGCAGCAGTAGGAAAAACTCATTTACTTTCACGATATATCAAAGGAACTCTTCCAAAAAATCCAACATCAACAATCGGAGTAGAATTTGCTACTCGAACAGTCACTTTAGAATCTGGAGGTACAGTAAAAGCCCAAATATGGGATACAGCAGGACAAGAAAGATATAGAGCTATAACAAGTGCTCATTATCGAAGAGCTGTTGGAGCACTTCTAGTATATGATATAACAAATGAAAAAACATTCCATGCAGCCAAAAGATGGATGGAAGAACTTAGAGATCATGCAGAACCTGATATTGTTATTATGCTTGTAGGGAATAAAGTTGATTTATGTAATAATAAATCTGAAGTAAGAAAAGTAACAACTTTAGAAGGGGAAGCTTTTGCTAAACAAAACAATTTACTTTTTGAAGAAACTTCAGCTGTTACAGTCATTAGAGTTAGAGAAGCGTTTGAGAATCTTTTACAGGCTATTAATAGTGTCAAAGTTAGAAATGGTAATGCTGGACAAAGTATGGATAAAGGGGGAAAGCTTGTTGCGAATAGGGATATTGATAAGCAGTCATCTTCTTGTTGCTAGGTAATCGTAAAAAATTGAATTAATTAAGTTGTTAAGTTTTCGGAATTATGTCTTTGCCAGAATTTGATATTTTATTGTGGTTGGGTAGTGATAAAAATATTAATTATTCAAAGGATTTTTAGGTTTAAATTGTGTTTATGGTAAAAGTTAAAAGGTAGATAGAGTAATTTTATTCTTTGAATATCTTTTCATTACATAACTAATCCACTTTCCATTTTTGAATCAGTTATAGTAAATGGAATTCAATGAAACAGAAGACAAAGAAAATCTCCCGCCATACTTAAAAAGTGCATTCCTAGCAGTAGGGTCAAAAAACAAAAGAAAACAGCTCACAGCGGCTGAAAAAGCCCGAGTTCTAAAAGAAAAAATCTTAGAAAAGCGTGAAATTTGGCTTGGCAAAAGTAAAAAAATTAAAGAAATGCTCACAACCCCAGAAGAAATCTCAGCCAGAAAGAAAGAATTCCGCAATCCCAACCCACTTCCTTCTATCCAAAGTCGCCGATACGAAGAAAATCCCTAGTTATCATCGTTTATGTAAATGGTAAATTTTGAATATTTTGAATTGTTTTTAAAGTCTATTCAAATTAAAAAAAAAACTATTAAGCTTCTAATTAGCTTTAAATATAATTATTTACATCTTTTCATCAAACTAAAATATTCATCATTAATAGTTTGGAATATCAGATACAAGAATGTTTGCTTAAATATTACTTTAGGCATTTAATCATGGCCATAATAATGGACTCTTACAATAAAGACGCATGTGTTATATCAAAGGACTTGGTGTTTTTCATAGATGAATGTCATACTTATAGTGACAATGAGACCATTTGCAGTTCCTGTTCTATTAGCGATGAATTTTTCAAGTTCTATGAACAGGAAATGGATAACATGCTTGAAAAATATGCTTTTAATATCAGCCAAGAGCCTGTGAAAGAAAAAAAGAAACGAGGTAGGAAGCCTTTAAGGCCAAATGACCCGATAAGGAAAAAAACTGAGATCAAAGACAAGTATTGGCTAAGAGCTTTTAGGAATTTCGTGAAAAATCATTTCAGCCTTATAAAAAAGCTTATCACAGGTGATGAACTAATTTTTTGGCTTCAGTACATTAGCAGATCAGGTAAGCCAGGTAAAGATAGTGGATTTCTCTCGTATGGGAAAAATTACAAGAGTTTTTTATTCAGAGAAAAATCTTTTCACAAGATCTTTAAGGCTTGGTTCATGGAGTTTGGATGTGAAGAGTTATCAAAGAAGTATGAGTTTGGTTCTGACTTGTGGTTTATATATTATGACTATGCACTAAAAGAAATTGCTTCTGAGGGTCACAATTGTGAGGAGATTCAAGAAGCCTTTAGAAGAAGATTAAAACCTCAAGAACACTGCGAAACTGTTGATTGTTTCTTTATAAATTAATAAACTATTGCAATTCTAAGTAGGATGGGAAACTGAAAGAAAGGATGGATGGAATGAAATTGTGGTGGATATGGTAAGTTAGAGAATAGCTATTTTTAGAAAAGCTATAAGTACTTTTTCGCAAGCTGGTCTAGATTGAAAAATTAGAAACTTAAAGACTTTTTTTTATTCCATCCTAAATAGTTTATCATAAAATTTTGTTTCTTCCTTATATTGGTCTTAATTATTTACTACAAGATAATACTTAAACTATAATTATTCTAACAGTTGAAATAAATACTCTAAGAATAAGCTTTTGTTTTCAAATACTCTTAATGAATATTGATTTCTGAATTTTATATAATCAGATAAGGGTTTTATAGTAATTTAGTTTTGTAGAAGCATGAGGCTATCTAAGTATATTTAATATTTTGTTAAGGGGTTAATAAAAAATATATCAAAAACAAAATGCTTAAATTAGAATTTACAACAGATTTACTTAAAGTAGTAGTGAAAAATTATAAAATATTTTGAAATAGTCTTAAATTATTTGTTTTAGTTTACTAGTAAAATCTAAAAATTGAATTTTTATCTTTGTGATACTTTAGAATGAAAACATTCACTTTTTGAATCACAAAAAATGATAGATTCAAAAGGTATTTCATATATCGTTAGCCATTTTAAGAGTTTGATTAAAAACCAAATATTTTTTCTAATAAGATTATTTCNAGTTTGATTAAAAACCAAATATTTTTTCTAATAAGATTATTTCTATGTATCGAGTATTAGTGATCAATTTATTAAAATTTTAATTTGATTTATTAACAGAACTCCAATTACCCAATACAAGAAAATCATTATTGTAATATAAACTTTATCCATAGGTTTAACTATTCTTCCTTGAAATTCTCATCAAAAAAGAATTTCCTAAATTTTCAAGTGAAATTTTACCAACATCATAGAAAAGGGTGGGAAATCGCATTTTTCACAGTAAAATTTCCAAACATCTAAAAATCAACATCAAAACCACAAAAAAAAAACTATGATTTCCCTCCTCTACATAAACCTACCCATTAAAGCACAATAAATCTAAATTATTTTACAAGAAAATTCCAATAAACCCATCCTCAAGTCTGCAAAAAGTTTTAAAACTCTAAAGAGCCAACCATAAAAACTCATCCTATTCAAAATCTCATTATAATATTTACGTATATTTTTTAACCTATATTATTAAAATGAGTCTATTCACAACAAACCCAGTTGATGTCTTATTCTTTGACTCATCATCGAGTGGCCAAAAGTCTCAAAACTTAATAGTCACTAATACTTCATCAAGTTCAATCGCATATAAAGTTAGAACCACAGCATCCAAGTCTTATCTTGTAAAACCAAATCAAGGTTATCTTAAAGTCAATGAATCAGTATCAATCTCAATCACCCTCCAATCTATTGACTCAACCGGTGATCTAAAGCATAAGTTTATGATAATAGGTACACCTTCTAATAATATTGAAGACATAAACAATTGGTCAAATGTGCCAAAAGATAAAACTTGTGATGTAAAACTTGATGTTGTTTTAGGTCAAGGTAAAAAAGAAACTGGAGAAGTTCCAAGAAGGACTAGTGTTTATTCAGATAGTAAAGGAAGCATTATTGATACTGTTTCTGCTGAAGAACTTGGTGGGACTGTAAAGAAACTTGAGGCTGAAAAAATGCAGTTAGAAGCTAAGTTATCGCAAATACAAGCAGAGTTAAGAAACAAGGAAATGAAACCAAGGAAAAGTGAAGTTGTTATGTTTAAAAAGAACACGCTGATTCTTTTTGTCATTACCGGACTTCTCTTCGGATTCATGTACTCGTAGAATAAACTTAGGATTAGCATATAAATGGCGAATAAACGACTTCTTGCTAATCAGGGAGAATGGGCAATTGTTATTAAAGCTCAAGATGAAGCTACAAATAATATCATAAAAGAAGAAAAAGAATTAGTTGCTGTGACAAAAAGGAGATATAAAGAAGAACTAGATAAACAATTACAAATGAAAAATAAAATAAGTAAATCACAAGTATCTGATAAAGCTGATGATTATTTATTTCATCAATTACAACAAGTAGCATTAAAAGATTATGAAAATAAAAAAAAACTTCAAGATCGAAATGTGCAACAGTTTCTATATTCTAAACATCAAGAAGATAGTTCTAATAAATATCTGAAACAACAACAGAATACAGAAAATGATAGGGTTTTTGAGCAACAAAGGATAAAAATAGCTCAAAGGGAATTAGAAGAAGAAAAACAGAAGGAGTTAAGTGAAAGATATAGGAGGATACAATTAGAACAAGAAGAACTTCGTAGAATTGATTATGAAAAAGAAAAAAAAAGGCAGATGATGTATGCTGAAAAACTTAAAGATAAGGAAATGATAGAGAAAAAAATGAATGAAATGAAAGAAGCTGAATCTAGTTATAGAGAGTTTTATGATAGAAAACTTAGAGAGCAGCAAAAAAAAATTAGTGTATTTCACCCTATTACCGAAGCACAGATGTATAAACAAGAATTAATAGAAAGGCGGAATAATGAATATCAAAAATATGCTATAGAAAAAGAAGAAAATAGAGAAAGATATGAAGAAATTACTAAACTTAAAGCTATTCAAGAAATGAAATATGAACTTGAGAAACAAATCGAAGATAAACAGAGAAAAAAACTCTCTGAAATAGAGAATAATAAAAGCTATTTTGAAATAGCAAAATCTAAGGCAATGGAAGAAATTATACAAAATGATTTAGAACGTGATAAAAGGAACAGAGAAAGAGAGGAATTAAAAAAAGTGCTTAAAAAACAAGTGGAAGAAAAAGAACAAGAATCATTTAGAATCCTTAGAATGAATGACCAGGAAAAAAGAATTCATAATAATTTACTTGAAGATCTAAAATCTAAAAAACCTGTAGCCTTTCCTGCTGTTCTTGGGGCAAATCTTACAGAGTCACCAAGAAAAGTAGCACTTAACAGGATATATGGCATTCCATTAAGTGAAACTCCATCTTTTACGGTGAAAGAAACTGAAAGGCAAATTAATAATCTCACTCCTGATATTTTGAATAAGTCCGCAGAATCTACTTCAATAAAAAAGAAGTACTACTACCCTGATCCTTTTAAGCATAACCCTATTACAAATCCTATTGGACCAGAAATGCCCAAATACTTACCTGGACAAAGAATCCTCAAAGATTTACCATCATTCTCCACACTAGCTCGTGCAGGAAATTCATTACTAAAATAGGATATAATTTTTAAGAACTATAAACACATAAATCTACCTTTAATAAATTTCTAAATTAATTTTAGTCTATTTGCCACTGACATATAGTTTGTCAAGGCCACTCCAGCATTCTAAATAATTCTGATCAAGTCTATCCAAAGCCCATGGGGCAAGTTTCAACATAAAGCAAGTTTCAAACATAAACTGTAAATGGTCATTAGGATACCTCACAGGGTTTAATTCTATAGTACTTCCTTTTTTAAACACAGAAGCTTCAGGTCCATGTGCTGTCATACAACTATGCAATGATGCAGTTCCTGGAGTGAATCCTGCACTTTTAGCATCATATGACCCAATTATGTTTCCCATAAACTCAGTCATAGTATTCCTATGATAATAAGGTGGTCTAAAAGTATGTTCCCCAACCATCCATCTAGGTGGGAATATAACAAAATCAAGTACTGCTGTTCCTGGATCTGCACTTTGACAAGTAAGCACTGTGAATATACAAGGATCAGGATGATCATAAGTGACTGTATTCATAGCATTATAGTTTCTTAAATCATACTTAAATGGATAATAAGTCCCATGCCAAGCAACAGTATCAAAAACAGAATGATTTAAAGTAAACTCAAACAGTTCCCCTGAGAATTTATTAACAACAGTAAAATTCCCTTCAAAATCCTCAAACCAAGCTGAAGGTATTAGAAAATCTCTTGCATTAGCTAAACCATTAGCCCCAATAGGTCCAAGTTCAGGAAGTCTTAAATGCCCAGAAAAAATCTCGCAAATGTATCCTCTTGATGGACCTTCAACACATACAGAGAATTTGATTCCTCTAGGAATAACAACAATTTCTTGTATGCCAACATGAATTCTACCCATTTCTGTTTTAAGAGTTAATGAACCAATTTGAGGGACTATCAAGAAATCTCCATCTGATGAATAAAAAGCTTTATTTTCCATGCTTTTATTGCAAGAATACATATAAATAGCCAAACCTGTTTTCAAAGCTGGGTCTCCGATTCCTGCCATTGTACTGATGCCCTGAACGAAATCCACGCTTTGGCCCTCTTCTACCATTGCTGGCTCTTTCCATCGTAACTGAGTTGGATCTACAGTAAAAGCCCCGAAATCATTGGAAAAATGCCCTTTTTCGAGCTTTTTATAAACTGTCTGTCCACTTACAGAAGGACGAAGTTTATACTGCCAACTACGAAGGTTTAAGTGACGAGGTGCTGTAAATGCTGTGCCTGTTAATTGTTCTGCATAAAGATCGAAAGGACAACGCTGAGGGGTGTTTTGACCTTGAGGTAATGCTCCTTGAACTGCTTCACTCTCTATGGAGTTCCCAAATCCAAGCAAGTACTTTAAGTCAGACATTTATATTCTTGTGGTCATTTATTTTAGTTAAAATTATGGCTGAACTTTCATAATATTTATAACTAAAAAAAGCTTAAAGCACTTAGAATAAATAAAGTTGTTTTTAAGAATATATATCATTAAGGGTTATACTATTAAAAGTATAATAATTACTACTTATTTTCGACTTTTGAAATCATGTTGCTCGCACATGGAATACAACACCCTATAGTGCATTCTTTGCATATAAAACTTCCTGATTTATTGAAGAATCTTCGGCAACTAAAACATTTGAAGTTTTTGTTTTGGTTTCTCCAAACTAACTTTTGGTTGCATAATACGTAATTCCCTTTGATTTTCCCCAAAAAGCCTTGATA
This sequence comes from Stentor coeruleus, assembly GCA_001970955.1. Classification (NCBI taxonomy): domain Eukaryota; phylum Ciliophora; class Heterotrichea; order Heterotrichida; family Stentoridae; genus Stentor; species Stentor coeruleus. The sequence continues at coordinate 37,552 of MPUH01000041.1, forward strand.
TTTTTTCTTAGGACAATACAATGAGTTAATATTCTGATCTATGCTCCCATATTTTTCCACACAACTATTGCAATAATCTACTTTACATTGCCTACACTGAAAACTCTTCCCATTAGTCCTAGTCAAACATCCATCACATAGAAAAAAGTTATGTTTCATATCAGGTCTAATTGATTGATAAAATGCTTCAACATTAGTTGTTTCTCTTAAAAAATGCCCTTCAGAGCATCTTAATTGGTACGGATTCACTAATGTTGTATTAATCCATTCACAGCACCTTATACAAATTTGATCTAAACATGGACCACACTGATAATAATTACTTGATTTTTTCTTGCAAATCGAACATCTCATTTCCTCTTCTTCATTTTGCACTAACAAATTCATTTCATGCCCATTTGTACATTTAATAACCTCAACTTGTTTTTCTACATTAACATTTTCAAGTATCATATAATTTGTGCTAATATTTTCCAAAGATATCTGATGCTCTAAATTGTCTTTAGGACATACCAAGAAACCTTTTTCAAAAAGCTTTTCAATACACAAAATACAAAGACTATGGCCACAAGGAAGTACTTTTGGGATATGTTTTTCAGGATCATAAGGTTGCTTACATTTATAGCATGCTTTCATTTTATTAAGAAATCAACTAAATTATTTGTTTTTATTTTCTAACGAAGTTTGTCTAATATGAGCTCTGATTTCAGTATGGAAAACTGGTTCTATAGGGACTGTGAGTTTTTTCGTACTTTTCATAGGTTTTAATGGTGACCCGAAATTAGGTGCTTTTCGTGCTTTAAACATATAAGTTTTGTTAAGCTTAGAAACGCTTGTCTCAAAATACTCATTTCTTTCTTTAATTGGCTTCAAACTTTGATTAAATTTCATCCTTTCTGTAGATTTACTATATTCACAAGAAACTGGAGATAAAGCACAATGAGGTATATGAGATATAGTAAATCTCTTTGGATATGTTTTTTTATTTTTTTTATTACCTAAACATCCTTCGTTTTTCAAAACTTTAATTTTTTCACTATTGGCGGCCACATCTATTTTGCTTTCTCTAGTTTGTTTTTTATGATTTTCTTTATCTCTTTCTTCAATATCAACTTCAGCAATCTTTACTTTCTTACTCAGATATGTGCTTCCTCCTTCAATATTCTTTCTTTTTAAAAAACCCTCCATAATTTAAATTTCTAATACTTACTTTTTTTTTTTTGATTTCACTCTTCTTACTTGCTGACCAGAAGATTCTATAGGTGGAGGTTCTTGTAAGACTATTTCTTTAAGTTTTTCTTCTTGTGGCTGAATATAAGTCCCTTGTCCTGCTATATTTTTATCTATCTTATTTATTCTCATTAGATTCTGAATATATCTTACATATGTAAACTCATTAAAACTTATTGTCCCAGCTCCAGTCATAAACCCTTGCATTTCTTCAATCAAATATGTATCATCTGGGTTCATTTTCATTTTCTTGTGTGACTTTATGATAATAGCTTCAACAATAAACTCAAAAGGTGGGTATAAATAAATTTTTGCTTTCTTATAAAGTCCTTCTAAAGCTGTGTAAAGTAAAGATATCGTAACTTGGGCATTTTCATAATCCCCACAGCTGAGTTCATTAAAAATTTCTTTTGTTTTTTCCATAAATTCAGCATAGTAAAAAAACAGTTGAACACTTAGTCTTAGATCTTCAATTTCGAATTTATCAAATAAAGAAGGTTCTTGGGATAATGTTGATATAAAAGTATCAGTTTTAGTTGAAGGGTAATTTGGATTTGGAGGTAAAATCTTAGCTGATTCAGCTATAAGTGTCCTTGGGAAATCAGAACAAAGTAAACATAAGCATTGGTGATAATCAAGAGCTGTGACTACTTTGAAATATGGAGAAGAGTGAAAAATTGCGTTCATTTGGATCATGAAACAAGAACGATTGTAAAGTGAAGCTGAGATAAATGCATAGTCACGAAGTAAAACATGCTCACCTTTAAGTGCTAGATTGAAACTTAATAAATATTACTATTCTTGTAGTAGTTCTAAAGGCTTTTCTTCCCGCCGATCAAGTATAACTTTTGTTGCATCTTGAAGATAGATGGAAATTTTGCTATAATCAATATACTCTTCGGCTGAACATTCAACTCGTTCAACTTCTAATTGCTTGCGTCGATGATAATTAAATATACGAGGATATGGCTCCATGACAAGTGAATATGTTTATTAATTATAGTAACTGAAAGATAGATAAGATTTTTAAGAAGGTTGAAGAAGTAAAGGAGGAGGAGTTTTAGGGGTTTTGATGGAGGATTGAAAAGTTTGAGATTGTTAAATAAGTGAAAAATAATGACTTTCATATTTGAAAATCTGTTAATACAATAAACAATGGAAAATTCATCTCAAAAGAAAGTTAAGATCATTGGGCATTATATACTCGGAAAGTCTATAGGAGAAGGGACGTTCGGGAAAGTCAAGTTAGGGACTCATACACTTACTGAAGAAAAAGTAGCAGTAAAAATCTTAGAAAAAGAGCGGATTAAAGATGTTTCCGATGTCGAAAGAGTGGCAAGAGAAATCCATATATTGAAATTGATAAGACATCCTAATATTATACAGTTATACGAAGTAAATATCATTTAGATCATAGAAACACCAAAGCATTTGTTTTTGATAATGGAATATGCTAGTGGAGGAGAACTTTTTGATTACATTGTAGCTAAGTCAAGATTAGAAGAGATTGAAGCTTGTAGGTTTTTTCAGCAGATAATATCTGGAGTTGAATATATTCATAAACTAGGAGTGGTACATAGGGATCTAAAGCCAGAAAATTTACTTCTAGATGCAAACAACAACATAAAAATCGTTGACTTTGGTTTGTCTAACACTTACAAACATAGTGAATTATTACAAACTGCATGCGGAAGTCCTTGTTACGCTGCTCCAGAAATGATTGCTGGAAACAAATACGACGGGCTTAAAGTTGATCTATGGAGTTGTGGAGTTATTTTATTTGCCATGATAAGTGGATACTTACCATTTGAAGACCCAAACACAGCAGAATTGTATAAAAAAATCCTAAACTGTGATTATGAAACTCCTGATTGGGTGTCATCTTTAACAAAAGATATGATGTCTTGTATACTAAACACTGATCCATCAACAAGATATACAATTCCTCAAATCAGACAACATTCTTGGTTTAAACAAGTATTTTCCGAAAGTTCTCTTGGTATCCTAATAGGTTATAATCCAATACCAATAAATCAAGAAATACTTAAAAAACTTACAGACTATAATTTCGATTTAGAACATAGCCAAAAATGTATTGAAGCTAATAAACATAATCATATAACAACAACATATTATTTATTAATGAAAAAACATAAAGCTTCTCCTGGGATTGTAGAAATTTCATCAGAAAAAAGTATAGCCCCTAAACCTCCGATTATGGCTTATGCACCGATTATGGCTAGTAAACCTAATTTTCGTCATAGAAAATATATTGAAAAAAAAATTGAAAGTACAGGTGGATCTTATTTTCAAGAAAATGAGATACCAAAAAAACCTATTTCCCCTAAAAGAGCTATTACTCCTAATACAAGTAATGGATTAAAAGCTAATCATCCAATAGTAAAACAAACTAGGGGAAGAAGATATGTTAGTGCTGGAAGGCATATTCCAAAAGAACCTTCATATCCTAAAAATAGTCAATCAAGACCTACGAGGATTAAGATTAAAAAGATTATAACGATAAAAAGTAAAAGTAATAGAAGAGTGAATAAATCAGCTGATTTGAAAATGTCAGAGATGAAAACTTCATTTAAAAGCAGTCCGAAATTCAGAGATTACAGCTTTTCATTTAATAAAATAAGATAAATGTATAAATAACGGAATTTTTATATTGAAAATACATGTTTAGTTTATTATAATAAAGGATAGATACTTAAATCACTCATTTTAAATGGGCCGATATCAAAGTCAAAAAAACTATGGCCTTTTTTCTTCTTTGGTCTCTTGCGGCTTACAGATCTTGCCGCAGAGTTCCTTTGGTTTCTTATATCATTTTGTTCCTGCATTAAATCTGACTTATAAGTATTCTCATTAACCCCATTTTTTGATGAAATAATATTAGCAAGAGGAGTATTTGTAAATCTTGGTTGTCCTAAAGATTTTATTGAAGAAATTGATTTGTTTCCATTATTGTGTCCTCTAACACTCATTGGAGTTTTATGTCTGATTTCTGAATCAATTTTATTCATTAAAGGTCTTGCTGACATAGGTTTTATAGGTTTTTTAGGTATAATTTTTGTTGGTGTTCTTGTTGAAGATCTTAAAGGTTGAGTTGGTTCTTCAAAAGATTTTTGGTTATCAAATTGACTAGGTGGCTTTGTCAGTGGTTTCATAGGTTTAGAAGGCTTAAAAGGTTCTTCTAATATATGTGGAAATTTTCCTAATGTGCTTTGGGGTTTGGGTAAAGGCATTTTTACACGGGTTGGGAGTTTTTGAGAACGATCTAAGGATTTTTGTTGAGAATCTTCTGTAGGTCGGTGCAAAGATGGCTTTTTCATTGGCACCGAGGGTTTTTTTGAAATAGGATTGTTGGATTGAGGCTTTTTTGGTGGACGAATTGGAGATAAACCTTGACGAGGAGTTGAAGATGGCTGGCTTCTGCCTCTGAAATTACTAACTTTAGATTGAGGTCGAATTTCTTCTTCAGGTATATCTGACAATGGCAAATCCATACCTTTCATCTGTTTAGCATCTTCAGGAAATAGTATATTTTGCTTGTAGCTCTTCAAGGCTGGAAGGGCGAAAGGCACAGCTTGATCTCTGCTTTCATTAAAGAATGGGCGTATTTTTTTCATATTACCATATTATTTTCCTCACAAAACTTCAATACAGCTCTTATAATCTTAATATGGAATGCTTTAAAGAGTTAATAGGTACAATCTCTGATGATACATACCTTCTAACTCCAAGCTCTTACTTAGCTGATAAATCTTTAAAAACCCTAGAAATCCTTACCGAAAGCCTCCAAGAATACATTCTAACAAAAAATTTGACGAAGAACAAATCTGGGGTCAAATTTCTTTGCTTTCGAAAAAAAACACAAAAAAACTTGAAGAAAAAGACCAATTTATAAATACAAAAACATTAGAAAAAGATAATGAAGATGATGAAGATATATCAATAAACTCTTCACAAAAATCTCAAGATAATAATTCAGATTTAGAAAAAGATTTAGAAGTTGAAGATAATGAAGATAATGAAATAATTCATGAAGAACCACAGGAAAATCAAGAAGCTCTAGGACATGATTTTTTTAGACCTGAAGAAATGATTAGATTTGCTGATGAAGGGGATATAGATAAAGACGATCCTAGGTTTTCAGCTTCTGATAAAATATCTGAAAGCCAATCTGAAGATGAAGAAGTCAAAGAAAAATATCATGATTTTTATAAAAACCCAGAAGAGCATTCAAGTGAAGAAGAACAAGAAAAATTGTTTAGTCTTGTTGATGAAGATGAAATGGAAAGACTTGAAAATAAACTAACTAATCAAAAGCCTTGGCAAATGAAAGGAGAAATTAATTCGAAAAGTAGACCTAAGAACTCTTTGCTTGATGAGGAACTTGATTTTGAAATTGCTAGAAACCCTGCGCCACAAACACAGACAAAAGAAGTCACTGATGATATTGAAAATATTATCAAACAAAGAATACTTGATATGCTTTATGATGATGTTAAACCTAAAAGACCTATTGAGAAAATTGAAGCTAAAACTGCTGCTGAGAATTTTATGGATTATGAAAAGTCTAAGAAAAGCTTAGCTGAGTTGTATGAAGAAGATTTTAAAAAACAGGTTTTGCATATTCCTGTAAACACTGAAACTGAAAGAGCTAAAAAAGAAGTAACTGTTATTTTTAGAAAATTATGTTGTAATCTTGATTTAATGAGTAGCAAAACTTGTACTTAAAGATCTGGAAATTAAAAGTGCTAATGCTCCAGCTTTGGTTCTTGAAGAGCAGCTTCTGTTTAGCAAAGTTCTGAAGGACTGAAAACACCAAATGAAGTGTTTGATCCAAAAAACGCAGTTTTGAAATCTAAAGAAGAACATATAAAAAATTATAAAAACGCAATTCGTAAAAGACATAAATCCACTCTGCGTACTCGACGAAAAGAGAGAATTATGAAAATAATGAACAAAATGGCTCAAGATCCAAAAGGGCAAAAATTCGAATATCGGCGTCTTGTCAAAGAAGAAACAGCACGAAAAGAGCTCCTCGAACGTAAAAAAAACCAAAAACAAAATTCACAAGATCATCAGAGTTTTTCAAGAACTTAATCAAGAATTAAAAGCCGAAAAGAAAAAGAAAAACAACAAATCAGAACCGAAACCAAGTAAAAAAATAAAACTTTAATTAGTAAGTTTTTATTGTTTTTATAACAAAAATAAATAAACTATTAAATCAAAACCCTGCAAAGGGATCTCTAGTTGTTGTCAATAAAGGTATTGAACAGAGCTCAGTAGATTCTGGATAAGTGTCAAAATAACTAGTGTCAAACTCATCCCTTACTTCTGGAGTCCAAGGTGCTGAAGTTTCTTTAGTTATAAGTGCGTTAAAATCAACTGAATTAATCCATTCATGGTTTCTTGCGTTATTATATCCGTCTTTAAATCCTATCCTTTTACTTGGATTTTGCTCAAGCAACCCTGATATCAGTGATTTCACAGGCTGTTCTAAATGACTTGGAAAATTGATGCGGCCCATGATTATTTTCTGATACACCGCCATTGGATTCAACCCAATAAAAGGATGTTCGCCTATAAGCATTTCATAAACAAGTACCCCAAGTGCCCACCAATCAACTTCAAGTCCATGGCCTTTTCCCATAATAATTTCAGGTGCTAAATACTCAGATGTACCACATATTGTTAAACATCTAAGTAATCCTTACTTATCACGTACAACTTTTGAAAACCCAAAGTCTACTAATTTTATATGGCCTGACCTATCAATCATAATATTTTCAGGCTTTAAATCTCTATACACAATATTTTTACTGTGTAAATATTCAAGAGCTAACATTATTTCAGCTATATAAAATTGTGCATGTGATGGGGGCAAGGTACCCATTTTTTTCATACGGGTAAATAATTCACCCCCACAAGCATATTCCATTAAGAAATAAACATAACGTTGATCTTGAAAAGTTGTTATAAGCTTTGTGATAAAAGAATGGTCTAAGAGCTCCATTACTTCTTTTTCACAGTAAAGGTATTTGATTTGTTTCTGTTTTAAAATAAGGGTTTTTTTTAGGATTTTTAATGCCATTGGTTTACTGTATGCACACTCTTTACTTTTTACTAAACGAACCCTACTAAATGCCCCTGTACCTATTGTGCAGAGGATATCAAAACTGTCTAATGTACACTTTTCTCGTAGGAATTCAGCCTGTTCTTTAGAGTTGATTTCTATCTTTTCTCTTTCCATATTTATTATATTTTCCGATAGGAGGACTTAGTCTTATGTAGGTGTTATTTTGTAGTAAGCTTGGGTTATGATGTTTGATTGATTTTATACAATCTNGATAGGAGGACTTAGTCTTATGTAGGTGTTATTTTGTAGTAAGCTTGGGTTATGATGTTTGATTGATTTTATACAATCTATGAAATCCTATTTTTAAACCAAAAAAAAATGACGTCTATTACAAAGCACAAACCCTTAATTCTTAGCAAAACCTCCAAAATCTTCACCATAAGCTTATCTTCCTCTTACTAAAAAGCATAACAGCTGTAATTCACAGCTAATTTTATTTACAGATTTTNAACCCTTAATTCCTAGCAAAACATCCAAAATCTTCACCATAAGCTTATCTTCCTCTTACTAAAAAGCATAACAGCTGTAATTCACAGCTAATTTTATTTACAGATTTTTAAACTATTCTGATAATCATCGAAATTACTTAAAATGTAGGATAAGGCTGTGACTTGGAATTTTGATTGAAAAAATTCTGCGCAGCAATAGCTCCAAGGGGCTTGAATCCAGTATTATTATTATTTGGAGCAGGGGTGCTTTGAGGTCCATACATTGAAAGGACTTGACTGATTTTCTTGTTTTTTTCAGCTTCAACTTGACTATAATTTATCGATGGATTCTGATTATAAGCTGCATCTGGTATTTGATTAATATTACCATATTGATTAGGTCCATAGTTTTGACTTGTATTAGGATAATTCCCAGTACTATAATTATTCTGATACCCACTATTTGGATTTTGGACAACAATTCCTTGATTCTGATTATTTATAACCGAAGAAAACTGAGGACTAGCAGGGCTTTCAAATTGAGGGAATTGATTGTTAACAGGTGGGTTTTGGAATGCTGGAAACAAAGCTGGATTTTGATTATGGGTAACATGAGCTTGAGGAAAAGATGGACTAATTCCTGGTGGTGAACTTGAATGATGATGATGATGAGTAACTGAATGAGAATGATAGATTGCTTGAGGAAAAGATATTGGCTGATTCGAAGAAAGTATTGTTGGAGAGTCTGCTAAAAGATCTGTTATCACTGGTCCTGATGATACAGGGCGTTTTTCCTCTCGTCTGACTTCTTCTTTTTTTACTTCACGAACTGGAGCTCTAGGTTGTAAAGCCATTGAAACTGGGTCGGGGCCTGAACCTATCCATAGCTTGCGTTCGTATTTATCACGTAAAAACATCTCGACTGAATAAGCTGTTGTGCTTTCAACAGGTTTGTTATAGTTTTTTGGCATGTTCGCTTCCCAGTATGAATTTGCCATATCATTGTCAATAGCATCAAATATAGCGAACATTTGAGGAGACCACTTGTCTAGGGTTGTAGATTTCATTTTTGAAATGTGAGTGCCGAGTGCTCTGTGAAGACCACAACAACGAATACAGACAAATACACCTAGTGATATACTAGCCCAACGAGGGTTTCTTCCGTTACAGTCGGCACAGGTTTTGTTACCTGGTTTTGCCAAGATGCTGTTTAGGCGGCTGTGATAATCCATTTATATACTTAGAATTAAAATATTAGCTGGTGCTTACTGTTGATTTTATATAATAATGGATATGAGATTATTGGTAGAAAGATTTTATTAGTTGGAATATTGAAGAGCTTAGGGTTGAATTGTTATTGGCTTTTTATGTGAGGGTTGATTAGAAATATAATTTGATTATCAGAAGGGTCTTTTAGTGAGGAAGAATAGATATGGTTTTTATGTGGAAAATTGTATGTGGTTTAGTATGGGAATTAGTTGTTTATGGTATAGGGATGATTATTTCGGTTTATATAATAAAGAATTTTTAAAGGTTTTTTTCAGGTTTGGCTTTATTAGTTTTTAATCACTTTCAAGATTTTGATCTTGTGCTTTTTATTTTTATTCTAGGATGGAAGGAATCTCTAAGAGTTACAAGTTTTGGCTTTTAGATTTTTGAAAGTACTTTAAAGCTTTGTCTTAAGCATTAATTGCAAGTTTCTAGTAAATTCTTATAAACTCAATGTTTTTTATCATAAGAATGTCTTTAAAAATAAATTTCTGCCCATCACAGCCTAATTTAATTTATTGTAAATTAATCTGGCCATATTGGAGAGTTTTTATCCTAATGAAAGATGGATTTTAAGCCTTTCGTAGGATTAGACAACGAAAAATTCGAGCAAAATTATAGCAGGCAGACTTGGGAATACCTAAAACAAATCGGTCTTCGTCAAGATCCAACAAGAGATGCTCTCGAACAAGAATCTCGAGAACTCTTTGGCAGTAAAGCTAATATGGTTACTCAAAGACAAGAATGCCAGCTTTTTGAACTAATTTTACGTTTTGCTGGAGCTAAAAATTGTATTGAAATTGGAGTATTCACAGGAAGCTCATCAATAAGTATTGCAAGAGCTATTGGCCCTCAAGGTAGACTTATAGCAATTGATGTTAATGAAGCTTTTACGAATGTTGCAAAAAAATATTGGAAGCAGGAAGGCCTTGAAGATCGTATTGAACTAGTTCTTAGACCTGCAGTTGAATATTTAGAAGAGTTGTTGAGTCAAGGAAAAGAGAATTTTTTTGATTTTGCTTATATCGATGCTGATAAAATCAACTATCAAAGATATTATGATTTACTTATAAGACTTGTTAGACCAGGTGGAATTATAGCTATTGACAATGTTTTATGGTATGGCTCTGTGCCTGATGTCAATGTTTTATGGTATGGCTCTGTGCCTGATGTCAATGATAGTAGTCCAGAGGCTTTACTTATAAGGGCATTAAATCTTGCTATGCAATCGGATCCTAGGGTTAACAACTTCATTCTACCGATTGCTGATGGGATTAATTTAGTTTATAAAAATTAGCTATTAAGGATTATTTGTTTATCAACTTCAGATAGTAAAGAATTTTTTTATAAGAAAATCATTTAATACCTAATAAAATCCTACCATCTTAATTATATAAAAATCGCCATCAACATATAAAAAAAATTCCATAAAATTCTAATCCAAATCTCCATAAAAATAATAAATATTCTCCCAGCCCTAAACTACTTTTAAATTTCACTAATCTCTTCAACAATTTTCTGTTTTTTCACAGGTAAACATTCTTCTTCATTTCCTCTCTTGAGTCTTTTCCCTTCTTCTAAAAACACATCAAAGTAATCTTCATCATTAACTTGTTCTTCTCTCTGACTAAAATTTGTTATAATACTATACTTATCACTTACGAATTGCTTATTTTTTGTTTTTTGGACTCATCAAAAAGTTTTTCAAAAAAACTTTCAACTTTATTTTCCTTCATCTTTGGTAAGAAATTCTTGACAACATGACCTAAAACCACATCATTTTTTTTAATAACCTCAAAAATACTAAGAACAATAGAAAAAATTATACCTTCACTTGTAGAGTTTTTTATAAATAAGTTAAATATAAAATCAATATAAGTTCCTTGAATGATAATATCGTTGATAGTTTTTTCATTTTTCTTTAATACTGCTCTATAAAATTTTAAACAATAAATGCTAAGATACTTACTTTGTGTCGCCAAAGCTGAAATTTTACTAAAAATGTCACTTAAAATTAAGATTTGATTGATACGTTCTGAATGAGTTTCTATACAAAAAGTTAGTATATTTAATATTTCATATAAGTTATCTTCAGGAGTAGAAGAGTTTAGGTTTGAAATAAAAAGAGGCCAGATGTCTTCATAGAAAAAATCAAGGATTCTGTCGTAAAATGCATTTGTTTCTGGCTCAAGAAGAAGGCGGAGAAGGTTGCCTAGTTCTTGGATTGTTCCAAGGCTTTTTGAAGTGATAAGAGATGTAGCAAGATGATGAAGAAGTGAGTTTCCAAAAGCACAGGAAGAGGAAAATAGCATATCTTTTAGGAAAAAAGGACAGAGATTTATTGCACTTGAACAAATTTCTCCTAAGAACTCTAAAACTCGATCTTTATCAGGGCCATAAGAAAGTTTATCCAATAAAACAACAACTTCATCTTTAAATAAAATTTCATATAATTCATTTCTTACTTGAGGAATACAAGAATTCGCTATACTGCAAAGTTCTATTAAAAATTCTAAAGCACCAGATTCAGCTTTTTCGAGTTTTTTACAAAGTTTACTTCTAATATCAGTGCTGGATATAAAAAAATTAATAATATCTCTCCACATACTTTCCTGAATAAAGAAAATAAAAGTACTTGCTGATTCATCTAAACTACGACATAAGGCCATATCTTTAATAAATTGTAGTCTATGAGCTTTTGTAACTCTTGTAAGAAAAGATCTATCAGTAATTCCTAAGAAATTTACAAGTTTTGACTCATAATATGTGTTTTTAAGATCATAAGTTATCCCATTGAGTTCTGGATCATGCTCAAGACCTTGAAGAACATTGTTGAAATGATTGTCGCTTAGAAGTTCTTCAAGAATTTCTGGGGAGTTCAAATGAACTACTTATTTATTACAAAGTTGTTTGTATATGAGGAAAATAAACTCAAAAGTAGTTTTATTCCTTGTATTTTCTATTTGATTTCCATTAGTATTTTCTTGTGTTGTTTCTATTTTCTCTTCACTACTTGAGCTATTTTCCCCTTTTCCATTAACGCATTCACTAACAACTTTACCCATCTTATTCAAAAAACCTGTCTCTATGACTTCTCTAACAAGTTTGACCTTATTACAACGAGTAAAAGTCATTACAATTTCTTGTAAATTATTCAAATTAGGGTCTACCAAAATCATCCCTTCTTCCGCTTCATCTTCACTTTCCACATCCCAAAAGCTTCTTGCCTGTATTTTGCACAATTCTTCTAAAGCTTCTTGAGTATTGCTTTTTTCTTGAAAACTTATTGCATAATTATTATAGTTTTCATCAACCCATGTGAAAATTGTATCTCCCTGTTTATGGTATTCTTCATCTTTTACCGAGTAATGCAAAATTTTTATATCAGGAGAATCTTCATTGATAACTGTTACTTCTGATCCTTTAATATCTAAATAACCTGTTCCTATTTCATCCCATTCTCCATCATTTTGAAGTTGGTATACTTTAACTCGCCAAACTTTGTTTCTCGAAGCCATATAAATAAATATGTCTTTTGATGTTTTTGAATATTTAATAGTTTTATTTATGATTATGGAAGGCTAAGTGATATAAGGAAAAATTATTGTTTTTAAAGAGATCCTAGATATTAGAAAAAGGGATAAAAAAAATTGAAATAATATGGAGAATATAAGGATAGAGGAGGTGGGGAATATAAAAAAAAAGGCAACTGTGAGAATTGAACTTATTTGAATATTGGATAGAGATTTTTTGTCTGTATATTTAAGTATAGGTTTATGATTTAAAAATTGTTTTTTTTTGTTGGGAGAAGTGAATTTTTTTATTTAGGAATTGCTGGGAAATTGTGGGTTATTTATTAGGAAGATTAATATGTATTAATGTTAAAATTAGTAATATTTTGATTTGAATATAGTTGATATATCTTCACAGGAAGTGTTATTTAAACTATCTGTTTATAAATTGAATACTAAGTAATTTCAATAGAAAAGTTGAGAAAAATAATTAATCATATTTATTTAATTCTTCATTAAAGTTGCAACATAAACCAAATGAGAGTGATTAAAAATTGATTTATTTATAACAATAATATTAAAAAGATAAGATAACAAAAATGATATGATTAAATTAAGTGATTATTAAAAGGTTCTCTTTATCTAGATTCATAGTTTTGATTAATATAATTACACACTAAAATATGCCTTCAAAGCTAAAATTTTATATATATCAGTTCTACTGCAACCAAAATATGAAAAGCAATAAATCACTTTACCAACCCCAATTCCCAAACAAAGAATGGTATGGGACAGCAAGAGAATTCACAGAGCAAATAGACCAAAAATACCTGTCTAATCCAGTAGATCTAACTAAAAAACGTCAAAACCTAGAAACTGTGCATAAAAAATACCTTCTTTTACAACAAGAAAAAGTTTCATCCCAAATAACTTTATGCAGGCAACTTTCAGCAAAACTAGAACGAGTAAATTCTCAAGTCCGTGATATAAACTTTCATCTTAGAGAACAAGAAATTGAAGTTTACAAGATGAACCTAGCTGCAACTGTTATACAAAAACATGCTAGAGGATTTTTAACAAGGAAACATATTGAACCTCTTATTATAGATTACAAGCTTAAAAAAACTCAAATCAAAATAAATAAAATTATTGCAAGAGAAAAACACTTTCTATACAATGTTGGTAGAATGCCTGTAAAAAGTGCAATTATTATACAAAAAGCTTTTAGAAGATATTTGTTTAAACGCAAATTGGATAGACTTTCTACTACTTATCATGTTTATATGATTAATAAAGAAGAAGCGAATTATGTTAAACTGAAATATCATCTTTATAGACTCTGTCTTTTTCGTATATCAAAAGATAAAAGATTTTTAGTTTATAAAGCTCGAAGACTTGAAGAAATTAAGCACAAAATTGCCCTAAGGAAAATAAAATATATTCTTAATATCAATCATATAAAACTAAACTCAATCATTGAAAAGATAAAAAAATATAAACGAATTCTTAGGGCGATCCTAAAAAAAAAGACAAAAAAACAACAGCGCCTTATACAAGAATACACTGGAGATCCTGAAAACATAGTCAATATAAGAGAATTTGATATAGAAAACATAAGTGTTGATTCAAAAGAAGAAATAGAAACAACCACATCTGATCGAGAAGCCTTAGAAAGAGAACGTTTATTAAAGCAATTAATGGAAGAACGTAAAGTAAAAATATCACTAGGAAAAATTGCTTATAACCTAAAAGAACCAAAAATCCCTAAGCATATAACTTTATTAAATAAAAAAGAAGTCCCAGAAGTAAAAGCTCAAATTGTCCTTTCAAACCTTAAAAATGTGAAAATAAAACCCCCAAGGCCGAAAATTTTCAAATTAAATAAAGAAGAAGATAGTGATGAACCTGGGTATATGAAGGCTACATTGAGTTTTTCTAATAGTAAATCTCCAACTTTTGAAGAAAAAAAAAGAACAAGTCCGAAAAAAAATAAAGGATTTGATATGCTTGGACTTACTTCAATATTAGAACCAACGACAAGTTATTTACAAAAAATCCATAAAAGGTCAATTAGCAGTGTAAAACATAAAACTTCGTTGTTAAGATCTTCTTTTGATAACTCACCACAGTTCATGACTTTACATGATCGAACTTCGCCTATACGTAAAACTGTTGAGATTAATAAAAAACCTTCAGAGTTCAGCCTTTCGCCATGTTTACCAGAAATATCAACACATTATAATAGATTACCTTCAAAAGTTAAAGCTCGAGTCGATCTTATGAAGGGTTTTGCTAAAGCTAGAGCTATACCTCAAACTTTTTTTAACTAGTAAAATAAAGTATCTAATAATATTCTATATTTGTATACATAATTATCTAGAAAATTATTATGTTTATATCAATAAAATATATTTTTCATGATGTTTTCAAAATTTGCTATTCTTAGGTGTCTCTTTATTAAAAATTTGAATTTATATGTATTACTCATTTAATTGTAGATTTGATAGATAATTTAATTAAATAATACAATCTTAATGCTAACTATACTATTAAATACTAATTTATTTTGCTTATCCATGAGTTTATTTCTCCCAAAACAGAAGCAAGACATTTTTTAAGAAACTCATTAGAATCCTCATTACCATTAGAAACTTCTCCTGTTAATCTTTTGTATTCATTACAGCCGAAATTCAGAGCGTCAGGGTTTCCTGAATTAATCCAAATATAATAATAAAGCAAATCCTTAAAGAAATCTATTTTTTCCTGTGATGAAGTCCCTGCAACAATTTGACACAAATTATTAATGATCTCATTTCTAAAAATTTGATATCCTTTCGTAACCATATCAAGTTGCTCTTTAGCCTGTGACAATTTGTTTAATTTCATAGCGTGATCAGAATAAGAAAGTTCACTTAAAATTTGCCCGAAATTCGATCTATCATTTATAGTCAAAACATTTTTACAAACAAGAATCCTTGGAAATTTTCCTTCATATGGTATTAAAAGTAAAGTATAAAAAACTTGCACAGGATAAAAAGTACATATTTCAAATTCTCCATTTGTATACAATGATTTATCAGTACATTTGAGTTCTGTATAAACATTTGTCTCCATAATATCTGCAGGGTCAATTTGAATATTATTATTGACATGCCTGAAGCTATCTTTCCCAATTTTACTATCAATTGTATAAATAGCATATTTAAGAGTAACATGATGACAGTCTTTGCTTTCTTTAACATTGTAGAACGTATAAGGTTGTGGCATGAGGATTAGTTTTCTATATTTAGAAGTGTCTTCTAAGAATCTTCCAAGATAGTAAATAATTTTATATTCAATAAGTTCACATCCTTTAATATCTTTTAATGCAGCTATTTGGTTATCAAGCTTTCCAGAATGAATACTAAAAGCGCTTTTAGAAACACCTTCTATCATGCACATTAATCGTGGATTTTCAGCAGTAAACANCGTTTACATCCTTTAATATCTTTTAATGCAGCTATTTGGTTATCAAGCTTTCCAGAATGAATTCTAAAAGCGCTTTTAGAAACACCTTCTATCATGCACATTAATCGTGGATTTTCAGCAGTAAACAACAGAGGTACAGCCTGAACTTTCAATAAATCACACCAATCTTCATCATCTCCCATATTNAACAGAGGTACAGCCTGAACTTTCAATAAATCACACCAATCTTCATCATCTCCCATATTATTATTATCTATATTATTCTTAAATAGAGAAAATCCTTGCTGTCTTATCAGCTGAAGTAGAAAGCAATATAGGTAAAGATGGATGCCATCTGACACTAACAATTTTATCCATATGAGGTTCTAGCTTAAAAACTTGCCCTTTATTCATTTCAACTAACCCCAAAGTGCTATCAAAAGATCCAGTTGCTAACCAAGCAGCATTAGACGAGAATTCAACACTTCTACACTCTAAAGTATGAAAAGTATACTTACTAAAAAGTTTTCCAGCAGTTAAATCCCAAAGACTAACAACACCATCATTATGCCCAACAGAAATTAGTTTTTGATTAGGAGCTTCAACTTGTATTTTATTTGAATAAATAGAAGCTACTTTCCCATGTGTCAGAGACTTGAAATTATTTATAGAGAAATTCACTGAAACTGAGTTCATATCACTAAAACTCTCAGCATTCATACTAAAAGAACATTTGCTAGATTTAGTATCCCAAACCCTTATTTTTCTATCAGTTCCAACTGTAGAAACTATCTGCCCATCTCCACTAGCAGCAATACTATAAATAGCCCCTTTATGTTCATGTAAACTCATAGTACAATGTCCAGTTTCTGTATTCCATACTTTAAGACAAGCATCTCCTAAACCCCCACTATATAATATTGTATCATCATTTGGGTTAAAAAGTACTGCACGAATTGTCCCATCATGTCCTGATAAAGTTCTTTCAAATATACTTGGAAGTTCTCCTTCACCACTAAGATATTTACTATTAGAGTAAATGACTGTTTCTGAGTTGTTTTCTTGAAGGGTTAAAAAATCTGGACATTTTAAAAGTTTGATTGTTTTGTCGTTTGACCCTGATGCTATAAAATTCCCTGAATAAGACCAGTCTACACAATAAACTGAACCAATATGCACATTATGCATTTCAAAAACTATGTCGATATACTGCTCTCGACCTTGTTGTTCATTATACACTAGCCCATCTACTATATTATGTAAAGAGCACACTTTTAAACATTTAGAATTTGTACCTAAGACAAAATAATCCCCATCGTTATTAAAACAGGCCGCACGGATTGGTTGCTGGTCTTTAACTTGAGAAATTTCTCTAAGAAAACTTGGGTCAAACTGGCACATAAGCTCATAATTTGTTGGAATATACTTTTCTGAACCTTCTGATTTCCTCTCTTGGGCTGAATCCTCACGATTATATTCTCGGCCTTTATCAAAATCTATTCTTAGCATATCATCTTCTTCTGATCCTTGAACATCAATTTCTTCAACAAAAACTTTTTTGTTCTCTTCGCATTTATCAGAATCTTCCTTTTCTTCCATATTCCAAGACACTGTTTTTTTCATTGTTTCTTTTTCATTTTCACATTCATTAAACACATAACTTGATTCTGATGGCTTTAATTGTTGAGATGGACTATATCTAGAACTTTCTTTTGGTCTTGGAGATTGAGGTTTATTATCATAATTCAATATAAGATCTTCTAGTGTATATGAAGATTTAATGTATGGAGTTATTGGGAAAATAAGACTGAAAAAATTTATACACTGTTCAAAGCATTTAAAACGCCCTCTCCATATATTCCAATCACTGTATTCAGGATGATCTGTGATTTTATTAAGACTAAGACAATAGCATAAAGTGTTAAAGTCTTCTTTGTTTGAAAGAGACTCGATTTCTTTTAAAGCTGTGACTAATTCTTGAAGATTTGGTGTTTCAGAGTTTTCTAGAGCTTCTAAGAACTTTTCTTTACGGATTTCGAAGAGAACTCGGGTGTGGTTGAATTCGGAACGTGATTTTAGAGGGGAAATGAATTTTTCAGCATCTTCGAACCGCCCTTCAATAATTAGATCATATAAAAAATCGATTTCTTTTCCGTAGGAGTGCAACTTGAAATGAGATTCCTGCTCAAGTGAGATTAGAGCTTTGTAGTAATTTTGAGACTTGAGATAGTCTAGGATAATTTTTATAGGCTCTTCTTTGATAAGCGACATTATTTTTTGTTGTTTATGTTAGAGTAGTTTATAAAGGTGTGGAAGATTAAGGATTGTTTGACCAACCATTGGGTTTATGAAGTATTTTAGATTTTAAGTATTAGTTATTTAATGGTAAGAATGGGTTTGGGGAGGGTATAATAATTAGTAAGAAATGTAGCTTTTACAGTGAATGAGCTTTTTTTTATAGTGATTTTTGGTTATTCTTGATAATTTTCAGTAGTTTCTTCAGTATTTCTTCAGTTTTTTTTTTTGGGATATATCCTAACGCTGGATACTATAAAATTTTCGCACTAAAATATCTGATTGAATTCTTCAGTAAAAGCCTGCTTCTCTGCCTGTAAATACTGCAGGGTGGCTTAGAGATTCCCTTCTGCTCAGCAACCTTTTCTGATTGAAAATTTATAAACGATAAGATTGTGTAAACATCATTTTCTTTAATGGTACATTAGAACCATCAAAGTTGAGAAGGGTATAGTAATTGATATGCTATATTTAAATATCTTAAATATGTTGATATGATATAATTTTATGAGGAAGGATTAAATTTTTGGGGGAATAATCATGCATTTTTCAATTGTATAAATACTTTGGTTAGAATAATAGTATAATTTAGTTACAAAATAATTATTAAATGCTAAAAACACTAGCAGAAATTAAATATATAATAGTATTTATAGATTAGCTAAAAATCATGATATTAAATTCTTAATTCATAAATGATTTCTCAGTAAATAATTAGATCTATTATCATTATCTTTAAATTTAAGACATAAAATATAGGTCTAATATATGTGGATCTTAATCATATACTATAAATGGTAGCCGAATAATAAATTATGCTCCTAAGAGTTATAAAATATTCACAATATATTGTGAGCATATACAATACTATCTTAAATCAAATTGAGAAGAGAAATTAATTGCAATTTTAATACTCCCACTGTGAAATCATCCAAAATCAATTTTGAAAATTTGCAAAGCTTTCACCTGTTTTTTTTTTTTGCTTATTCTTCTATAAACATATCAACAATTTGTTACAGTAATAATGATACTTACAAAACTGCAAATATAAAAAGAGCCGGCAATTTTCTTATAAGCATCTACAATTTAATCCAAAATTGTCAGTTTTAGACTATCTCGCCCACAAAATATTATCAAGTTCCAGATAAGCATCTCTATAATCTTCACATTATTGAACGATTTCTTTAAACATCAATTAAAATATAAAAGCATAGTTTGTCTACAAAATATTACTACTAAAGAATTTTACTATAACAAAAAACCATCAATAACCTTAAAGAACCTGTTTCGATAAAAGTATTTAAAGGAATGCATTCAGCAAATAAAGATAAAGCTTGCAATAATAAAAATTCGACCTGACATATTGTATTAGGCTAGATTAAAATTACTGATTTTATAGTAAAAATAGTCAAGGTTTTACATGAAGATTAAATCAAAATGCACTTTTTTCCAATATCTACGAGCAAGGCATAAAAAGTTTGCTTTAACAAAAACATAAACCAAATCAAATGCTAAATCTGATGAAAATTTTTTTATTTGAGAAAAGAACTAAATTTTGATATCTTTGAATATATATAAGACTGCATTTTCTTTAAGGTCGGATTTATGATTTATAAAGTATTCGCCAATAAGAAAATATATTCAAAGTATTTTAGAATTATAAAGAAGGATATAGTTTAAGGTTATGGCTTTATAGCTTATTAGAAAATATCAATAATACTAGCAGAGTTTATATATGGATTCTAAAAGTAAAGACTTTATTTGCTTGAATAGTGATTCTATACATGAAGAAGATAATAAAATAATAGCGCAGAATAAGGAAAAAAGTTTAACTAGTGTGCTTTCAAGAAGGGAAGAGATTATCAAGTATGTGGAAGAGCTATCTAATCGGAATTCTATGATTATTGAGCTAGAAAATGAAATCTATCAACTGAAATATCAGTCGTTAGAAACTGGGAAATACACAGAAAAAATAAATTTCCTTAAGCAAAATATAAAAACACAAGAAAACGAAAACAAAAAATTACTTTCTATGGTTAGAAATCAAGAGGATAAGCATGACAATTCAATAACAAAACTTCAGCAAATCATCCAAACATCTCGCATTGAAAAAGACCGAGAAATTCTAGAGTTGAAAACAAAAATCCAATCAAAAAATGATCAAATAAACACATTAAGCAACTCATTTGCCAATATTCAGTCTTCTATAAGCAAACTTGAGAAGAAATTCAATGAGAAAATTTCAGATTTTCAGATAAAAGAAAGTGAATTTGCTGAACAAAAACAAATGTTTAAAACTCTAGAAAATTCTATCAAAGAAGAAAATTATTTTCTAAGAGGAGAAAATCATGTTTTGAAAATATTTATAGACAAATCTCAGGAGGCTGAAGAAATTTCTATAGAGATTGATGAAAATAGTGAAGACTTTCTAATTGTGGAAAATAATATCATGGATAATAGGATGATGAAAAATCATATGCAAGAAGATGAGAAATATAAAAAGTTAAGTTTGAATATTGATATGGAATTTAGAGATTTAAAAAAAGAACTTGATCAAGCAATAGAAACTACCAGTAATAAAAAGGCAAATTTTCAAGGATGCTATTTTCAAAAGAATCCTTCTGATTTAGAAACAGTATCTCTTGCTTCAAGTTTAAAGGATTTATGTATTGAACTATCAGATCTTCAAAAATCGAATTCTCAAACTGTTAAACTTGAAGAACACTATCAGAGTAAAATAGAAGATCTTGAATTTAAATATAAAGCTTTAATGGGAAGAAATATTATGATGAAATCTGAATTACAAGAAATCAAAAATATGCAAAAAAAAGAGAGAAATGAAAGAAAGAAAATATTTCAAAAAAAACTTAGAGAGATGTGCAAATTTAATTATGATGTGAAAAAGTTTAATTAAAACTCATTCATTTCAGATTATAATAAATCTAGTTTCGTTGTGGATTAAATTTTTAGTTTTTGTATATAATTAAAGTGAATTAAGTATTGATATTCAAATAAAGGATACTAATTTCTCATCAAAAAATTAAAATATTTATTATACAACTCTGAAAAATAAATCTATGATAAATTATATTACTGTTAAAATTCTTATTATGCATCAAAGCGGTATAAATGTAGAAATAGTAAAGAATCCATTTAAATTTTTTTTCTCTACTAAAAATCTTAATCAACCTTTTAGTAATCATATTTATTATTATCATTCAATATTATCCCTATAAAAATTCTACTTCTTTTACTGTTCCATTTTCATACACATATTTCCCTTTTCCTTTCTTTTTATTATTTTCCCAATTTCCAATATACTTCTTTTTCTTCGGATGAACAAGTACTCCAAATCCGTGTCTTTTATCATTAACAAATTCCCCTTCATAATACTTATTTTTCCATTTCAGTTTTCCAAATCCGTTCATTTTATTATCTTTCCATTCACCTTCATAAACTTTTCCATCAGGCCATTTGTATTTCCCATTCCCACAAAGTTTATTACGAGATAAATCTCCTGTATAAATAGAGCCATCTGGATATTCCATGAATCCTTGGCCGCATTTTTCACCTTGATAATAATTTCCAATATATAAAGTCCCATCTGGCCAGTATTCATATCCTTTACCATGTTGTAAATCATTTTCCCAGTATCCTTTATAGCATCCACCTAGTTTATCAGTATATTCGCCATAACCATGAATATGCCCATTAATCCAAAAGCCTTGAAAAACTGAATTGTCTTTATGAGTTAACTTACCAAGTCCATGTGCCTTATCATTAACCCAATAACCTTCATATGTAGCATTTTCTCCCCAGTATTGAAATCCAAGCCCATTACGCATATCTCTAAACATTTGCCCTCTATAAACTGCTGTGTTAATTAATTTATTTTCAACCCACTCATAACCTAGTTCAGGAAAAAGAACTGTATTTAAAACCCAAATATAAGGTTTTTTCTCAGATGATTTGCTCTTGAGTTTACTTACCTGCTTTAATAATAAATACCGCTTAGTTATTCGTTTTATTATAGTTGGAGATGCTTGAACTTGCACTGAATCTACTATGTCTAGCATATTGCAATTTTGAAATAAGTTCCCATTGCCCATTATTAAATTTTATGATGATTGAACTATTAAACACCTAAGCTAAATAAAATGGAAAATATTTTTCTCACTTTTGATTGTTAAAAGTTGTTCGATATTGAAGATAAAATCATTTCAGAATTTTAGGAAGGGAAATTTTTTTATCATAATAATTCTAAATTAAGTTAAATGCATTAATACGATAAATCCTATAGTTTAAAACAAAATACTCATGAAAATAAAAAATTGAATGAAAAATAAGAATTTATAACTAGATATCAAAAGTAAATTAACCCAAAAATCTAGATTTTTAACAAAGATTTACTAATCAAATCATATTCATCGAATTATAGCATGTATTTACTGCAGCTTTTCAAATATTTACCAAGATAGTCATAAAAAAAAATCATTTGGAATAAAATACTAGATATTCAACACTTGAAAAACTTTAAACTTAAGTAAAAATTTTGAAATAGGCTACTTTTAAATGCACTTTATATATTAAGATTAAGTATTTAATTTAGTTATCACACTAGAATTTATAAGTGGTCAAATTGTACGAGAAAACTATTCAGTTATAAAATATTAATATTACAGTCTATTATAATATTAATATGTTACTTTAAGTGTAATATCATTAGAACTTCCTATAAAATAATTATATTTCTATTATCTTAATGTTTATTACAATTTTTCTATAGGTTTTCTTTTTTAAGCTTTAACTACATATAAAATATTACTAATTTAACTGTTAAGAAAGCAGTTTTTGGCAAATTGACAAAAATAAGTATACTCTATTTTTATTACAATTTTTTTTAAAAGGAAAATTGCTATTATTATTTTAGGTGTGAAAAAAAATAAAACAATCAGGACAACAATTATAGTAATAAAAATCATTACCATACACAGAATTTTAGAATATTTATTATAAGGGTTTTAAGATATTTTGTATTAAAAAATGAGAGTTGATTAATAAATTGATGTGGTTATGGGTTGATTTAAAAAGTTTACAAATTACTTAAAATAAATGATAAACTATAAAAGCTGTTTAACCGAAAGCTTTTCTAATATCACTTCTAGAGTTTTTTCAATTTTTAAGATTTTTGATTGCATTTCTAAAAGCACTTCTTTAGAGTTGACTGGAAGATCATTTTCTATAATAGGAAGATTTATAGTTAATTTTTTTTTTGGCATTATATCTTGGGTTAAAAATTCAAAGTCTCTACCTTTAAGATTAGTTAAGGTCCCTTGTTTTATCCAAAAAAGAATAAGGGATTTTATTTCTTTCTTGGAACTTGCATTTTGTTTTTGTTTCTTTGCTGCTATATTTTTAAATAAAATTCTTTCAACCGGAAATTCCTCAAGTATTGTTATAAAGTCTTTCTTCGATAAAACAAAAAACTCGCAATCCATAGTAGTTACTGCAGTTTCTTCTCTGATCGAAGAAGTTAAAAGTTCGATTTCTCCAAAAAACCCTCCTTTAAGATAAGACTTATAAGCAATTTGCTCATCTTCAGTTACTAAACTAACTCTTCCTTCTGCTATTATATAAGCATAATCCGCATAATCACCAATTTGATACACACATTCCCCTTCATTTATTTTCATAGGAACAAGACAAGGAATTACCTCAACAATAAAAGCAGAATCTTTTCCTTTAAAAAATGGTAGCTGATTCGCTATTCCACCATACATTGACAATGCAACTTCATATCTAAGATTTTTTGGTAGTTCCTTAAATAAAGAATTCTTATCACTCCAAACAGCTCCTAATTTACGATTTGAAAATTTTATAGCTTGTCTTATTTTTTGTTTAATTTCTCCTTTAACATTTGTTTCCTTTATAAATTCATTAACTGCAGCCATTTTTTGTGCAAGAACAGACTCCCTTGTATCAACAGTACTAAGAAAAGAACTTAAAGATCCTATAGTAAAAGAATAAAACCCAACTCCACAGATCATTAACGTTATAGCAATAACCTTTTCCAAATCAGTTTTTGCTGTTATATCACCATAGCCAACTGTAGTTATAGTAGTTATAGCCCAGTATATACATGTTAGATACAAAGAGCCTTTATTCATATCAGTCATATTATTCCTAGCAACCCAAGTATCAGGAGAAAACTCATCAATTAAAGCAGAGAAATACCAAAGACATCCAATAAAATGCACAAAGAAAAACATGGTTAGTAAAAACTGGGCAAATTTTAAAACTCTAGCATTAAGTTGGAAAAAATCAACTAGTTTATTCAAAACACTTGCTTGCGTGTAATGTTTAAGTACTTTCATTATTCTAAAAACACGTAAGAGTCGATAAAGTCTTGGAAGTTTACTTAAACGTACTAATTTACTATATCTAGTCATTTTTGTATTTGAATCCTGAAGTCCTAGGCCAAAGTCTATAAGTCCTATAGGAACACTAGCTATAAGGTCCATAAAAAACCATGTTTTTAAATAGTGAATAGCAATCTTTTTCATA
This sequence comes from Stentor coeruleus, assembly GCA_001970955.1. Classification (NCBI taxonomy): domain Eukaryota; phylum Ciliophora; class Heterotrichea; order Heterotrichida; family Stentoridae; genus Stentor; species Stentor coeruleus. Next base: position 62,448 of record MPUH01000041.1, read on the forward strand.
TTATAAATTTCGTTTTCTTCTTTATCTTTGTATGTACTAAAAAAGTTCACGATTATATCAAAAATAAAAAATACATCAAGTATTGTATCTAGAATTGTCCAAAAGTCCCAATATATATTCTCATAAAACGCTACTCTAATCGGCATAAAAATAGCAATATACAGTATAAAAATTGTAAGAAAAAAATTCCAGTAACTCAAAAACATAGAATTGCTTTTAAACAGCAAGTTCATATGTTTTTTACTCTTGCTTACACTTGTAAAAGTTAACTCTAAGGCTCTTTTTTTCTGAAAAATCTGATCAAGATTGTCTCTAAATTGATTGTTCATATCAAGAACATGATGTGAAGTTCCATAAATCAAAAGGTCGTTTTTAAATCTTTCCAATGTCTTTTGTACTTTTATATGAAAAAATGCTCTCCTCCATATAGCTTTATACTTTAGTTGACAAGGTTCTGTTTTAGAAGCACTACTTGGTTTAAGTAAAGTAGCACGTGGAGATCGAATACTAACAAATTCTCTCTGATAAATCACTGTTTTATCTAAATCTTCACTAGACTCAGGCTTGATTACTGAATATCTTCTACTTCCCATTAATTATAAATAAACTATTAAATTCAAAAACTGAAATTGTAATAATTAATAAACGTTGAGATTATAATATATTTTTTTATATCAGAAAATTTTGAATTATCATTTGAATTTTAGTTAGAGTAATGATTATGATAAAAAACTAAGAACTTTTAGGCTTAGTTAGGATTTAAGATATAGATGATTAGGTTTAAAAAAAATTTTGGGGTTTTAGATGTAAAAATAGTTTTTGTGCTTGTTTTTAAGTGAAATAATTTTGAAGTTGGTTTTGGTTTTATGATATTAATTTTTGATAAAGATATGGAAATATAGAGCTTTTTTACTTGTTGTTTTAGGTTGTGAATTTTTATTGTTTGATTTTTTGAGTGTTGAGAATTTTTAGATTTTTATGGGGTTTTTAGATTGATTTGAATTTGCTTTTGGATTATTAAATTTGGCATGTGCTGAGGAGCTCAAGGTTAAAAAAATAGAAGAAATCCATGATGTGAAATTTTTATTTTTATTTCTGATGTAGAAATATAAATTTATTATAAGATGATTTTGATTGCAATAACTACGATATTATGCAAACTAAATTGTATTATAAGTATCTTAAAAAATAAGATTAACCAGTGATTTTTATTACAATTTATATTAAAAAACCCATCAATTTAAGTATTTAAATAAATTCATAAGGATAAATCTTAAGTTAGATATTAAAGTAAAAAATATCGATATGTACTGCTACATTAAAATTTTAATCCTTTATAACGAGTCAAGAATATGAATTTCTTATTTATTATCCCATTCAACATAACTTAATATTGCAAAGTATAAGGCTTGCTTATTTCCATTTTCTTACTTAATTTGTTTTTTTTCTTCAAGACTTATTTTTGAGTTTTCAAACCAACTTCTATTTTCTATCAACCCTTATGTTCACTTTTCTTAATTAAAATATATTTTTTGATGATTAATACTCAAATATCTAAAATATTCATAATAAATTGCTTAAAAGATAATTACACTATAAATCCATCTCTTTTTCTACACTATAACTTTAAAATCCTTCAAATAGATTCATATAAACTAATCTCAACAAAAAAATAATCGACCTACCTCATCTTATTAAATCACTAAAAAAATATCTATAAACTTCCCATTACTTTCTTACTATTAACTAAGACCAATAAAAAGTTCTCACATCTTCTGATGTAAACTTAGTAAAACAACAAGGGCATTTTCTTTTTTTCTGACTCAAATTCAACTCAATACACCTCCTACAAAACAAATGCAAGCATTTCGTCAACAAACAGTCTTTATTCCTCGTCTTACACTGTGAGCATCTTATCAAATCTCTATATTTCGCTATTTCCGTCATATAAATCTCATCAGAAGTTTTCACATACATTGAATCTTTCAAATAAGCCATTTTATCTTCATTTTCTCTTAAACATTTCTCAGTATGTTCATATAAAAACTTATACTGTAAGCATTCTGTAGCATTTTTTATACATATTTTCTCAGCTTCTTTAAGTTTTTCTTGTAACTCACGCTTACAGTTCAAAAGCTCTTCAAATCTTTTATTGTTATCATTTTGTGACACACTAATATTATGAAGTCGGCTTTCAAGTGTTTTAAACTTGCTTTCTAATGCAATTATTGAATCCAAACGACTATCAGAAAGTTTTTTTTCTTCTTTTATAACTTCTTGAAGGTGGGCAATCACATTTTCTTTTGCTTTTGCTTGTTCTTCTAATAAAATTTGTTGTTTGTCCATTAAAGTTTTCCAGTTGTTTTCTCTTAGTCGTTCATTCATAAGTTGTATGCAATTCTGTTCTTGTTCAGCAAGCTGTGATGATAAGAGTTTGTTTTTTTTAACAATTTCTTCATAAGCATTGCCTGTGACATCGATTTCATTGATTAAAGTTTCGTTGTTCCTTTTTTCATTTTTTATATCCTGTTTCAGCTGTCTTATTATAGAATCATTTTTGCTTATTGTTGAATCTTTAACTTTTAGTTGACTTTTTAGCTCAAGAACTTCGTTTCGGTAGTCTTTTAACCTTTGTATGAGTTCTGGTTCAGGAAGGTCATCCTGGATGACCTCTTTTGTCACTTTGCTCAATTCAATATCTTTTAGCACCAAAGCATCACGGAGGTCATTAGAACGTTTTTGTTCTTCTTCAAAACGTAAAAGCAGGTCGCTTTTTTCTTTGCTGCAGTCAGAAATCTGTTTACGCAAACGATTTTTTTCCTCTTCAAGGTCTTCAATGACAAATCTGTAATTGCTACTAGTTTTCTGATGAACTTTTTCTTTTTTGAGTATATTTAAGTTCATCAGCGACTCATCTCTTTCTTTTTCTATATTCGTCAGCCTAGTTTGTAAATTTTGTATTTGATCAACAAGTGCTTGTCTTTTTTCTTCTTCTCTATTTGTTATAAGTTTTAAATCACGATTTTTTGATTCGATATGGTCATCGTTTATTTTCTGAAGTTCTTCATTGTTTCTTTTAAGCTGTTCCATTGCTTTAACTACAGTACGAGCTTGAGATACTAGGCTTTTAAAAGCTTTAGACCTTACAAAGCGTTCTTCAGAAACTTCCATTTCCAATTGGATTTTCATGAGTTTTTCGTTTTTTTCTTCTAGTTGGGATGTGATAAACTTTTTCTCTTCTTTAGCTTTGAGTAACTCGGATTTCAGCTCTTCCAATAAGAGTTTTGCGCAGTCTGCCTGGTAGTCGCCGGGAAGGATGGCTATATCCCCGTCTTCTAGTTTCAGTCTCTTTCGAGGTTCTTCAGACATTTTTATCAATTAAACATTACTTAAGTTAGTAGTTACTCTCATGCTTGGGTAATTTTAGTAAAAATGTCTGCTGAGGAACCCGATTCCACAAGCCGTATCATATGGGCTAATTGTCCAGATCTGAACAAAGGTTTTACTGACAACCGCGTAAAAACCACAAAATATAACCTCGTGACCTTCCTTCCATTTTCACTATTTATACAATTCCGCAGAGTTAGCAACATCTATTTTCTAATAACAGCAATTCTTCAATCAATTCCTCAAATTTCTCCTCTACAGCCATTTACAGCAATAGCCCCTCTAGTATTTGTCTTAGGTGTAAGTATGATAAGAGAAGGTATAGAAGATTATCTCAGATACAAAAGTGATAAAGAAATCAATAATAGTCCAACCATGATATACAATGAAGGCAAATTCCAACAAATTTGTTTTGATAGTATCAAAGTTGGTAATGTAGTTTTTGTGACTAAAGACCAGGTTTTTCCTTGTGATATAATCATGTTATCAAATTCTAATGAAAACGGTACAGCTTATATTGAAACATCATCACTTGATGGAGAAAAAGCATTAAAATCCCGTCAAGCTTTTGTCCATACACAAGGGAAATTCTCTGATACTCAGTCAAATAGGATTATGAGCATACTTAAATGTGAACTTCCAAATTCTCGCTTATATAATTTTTCTGGAACTTATGAATATCATTCAAAGAAATACCCATTAGATAAATCTCATCTTCTTTTAGCAGGGGCTTTTCTTCGTAATACCGATTGGGCAATTGGCATTTCAGTTTACACTGGTGGGGATACGAAATTAAGACAAAATATGATGGATCGTAAATACAAAGAAAGTCATATTGAACATAATGCTAACAGGTATATAATTTTGATTATTATACTCCAATTCTGTCTTTGTGTATCTTGTGCTGTAGCTTCAGGATATTGGGTAAGTAAAAATATACATGAACATACTTATATTCGTTATGAGAAAAGTTATGATATTTACGATAAAGGTGGCATGCAAGGTTTTTTAAGCTATTTTACGTATTTTCTTTTACTAAATACTATGCTTCNACATGAACATACTTATATTCGTTATGAGAAAAGTTATGATATTTACGACAAAGGTGGCATGCAAGGTTTTTTAAGCTATTTTACGTATTTTCTTTTACTAAATACTATGCTTCCTATATCTTTGATTATTTCATTAGAACTACTCAAGCTGGGACAAGGATTTTTCATGATGTTGGATAAAACAATGTATAGTGAAAAACGTGATCGATGCTGTAAAGTTAGTTCTTTTAGTTTAAATGAAGAATTGGGTATGATAAAACATATATTTAGTGATAAAACAGGAACTTTAACTTGCAATCAGATGGAATTTAAGTTTTTTTGCACTGGAAATAGGATTTATGGTGACCAAAGCATATTGTTTAATTTGGGCCTTAAAACAAAAGTTACGTTTGAAGATAGAGAAATTAAGTACACGTTCAATGATAAACATCTAGAAAATGATCTTTTTAGTGAGAATGAACTTAAACTACCTTATCCGGTTATCATGGAAGACGAAGATATTTGTATCATTGACACACAGAGGCAAATTTGTGATATCATGCTTAAGTGTCTTGCTTTGTGCCATGAATGTATTATTGAACATGATGAAGATGAAATAAAATACACCGGACCAAGTCCTGACGATGTTGTTCTCGTCGATACCGCTCGAAGAATCGGGTACAAACTAGTAAAAATCAAATCAGAAATCATGCATCTAGAAATCCTCAACAGTCTACAAGACAAAATAAAAAATGAAAGCTATGAACGAATTTGTATCCTTGAGTTCAACTCTGATCGTAAAAGAATGTCTGTAATTCTCAAAGATCGTAAAACAAACAAATATATGATTTTTATGAAAGGTGCTGATAGTTATATAATCTCCAGACTGTCTTCAGAAAACAATCCAGCTAATATAAAAAGGCTTCAAGAATATGTTGAGTCTTTTTCAAGTAGAGGTTTTAGAACTTTAGTTATGAGTTTCAAATTTATATCAGAAAATGATTTTGATGCATGGAAAATTAAATATGATGAAGCGATAACCCAAATAAACAATCGAGATGAAGCTGTAGCTCGTGTTGCTGAAGAAATTGAAATAAACATGTACCTTCTTGGATGTACAGCAGTAGAAGATGCTTTACAAGATGATGTGCCTGAAACAATAAATGATTTACTCAGAGCTGGGTTGAGTTTCTGGATGCTAACTGGAGACAAACTAGAAACAGCTGAAAATATCGGTAAAACCTGCTCACTTATAGATGATAATATGACAGTAGAAAAATGCTCAGCGACCACAGCATTAGACTGTTACAAAAGTTTAAAGAAATCTTATAAAAAACTGAAAAAAAACATCAACGAAAAACAATTGGCTTTGATTATAGAAGGGTCAGCATTACAAGTTGTGTTATATGATTATAAGGATTTAATTAAAAGGGAAAAGTTTGTTGAGATATCAAGTACTGAGGAAAATATAACTGCTGCAAAAAAATCAAGAAGATATTTTCTAAAAATGGCCGATATATGTAAAACAATCATATGTTGTAGAGTTAGTCCTGGAGAAAAAAGGGAAGTTGTAAAATTGATTAAAGATAGTTCTGATAAAGTTACATTATCAATTGGAGATGGGGCTAATGATGTACCTATGATACTTGAAGCACATATAGGTGTAGGATTATATGGGGAAGAAGGTATCCAAGCAGTTCAAGCTAGTGATTATGCTTTAGGGGAATTCCGTTACCTTTGGGAGTTACTTTTAGTACATGGAAGATTTAATTATATCAGACAAAGCGAAATGATCCTTTATTTCTTTTATAAAAATCTAGTCTTCACATTGCCACAGTTCCTTTTTGCCCATTTTTGTGCTTATAGCGGCCAAACTGTTTATGACGATTGGTACTTGACATTTTATAATCTAGTTTTCACTGCTTTACCTTTGTTTATGAGAGCTTTGTTTGAAAGAGATTATGAAGTGCCTAAAAGGTGGGAATCTACAGGGGAAAATTTTATAGAAGAAAAAAAGCTTTTAAGGGAAAGAATACCTTTAGTTTATTGTGTTGGGATGAATAATCAGCTTTTTACATTGCCAAGGTTCATATTATGGCTTTTTAATGGAATCTTACATGCAGTGATTGTGTTTTTCATACCATTATTTGCATCTGAAGAAGGGATTATGGATAAAGATGGGAGGAGTTTTGATCAGTGGAGCTTTTCTATATCTTCATTTTCTTCAATTATTATTATTGTCAATTTGAAACTTGCTTTAAACACAAAGCTTTGGAATGGTTTTCATTATACTTGTATGTTTGGTTTAAGCATTTTATTATACTTTGTGTTTATACTTATTTATGATGCTGTAACTTATACATCATCATTTCACACGGTTTATACTTTGCTTGGAACTCATTATTATTATTTTTGCATTTTAGCTAATGTGTTTCTTGTATGCGTTATTGATGTCTCTTTTACTACATTAACGAAAATATTCTGGCCTACAGATTCTGATAAGATGGCTCAGGAAACGATTTCTTTGAAAAAAGAACTTAAAGTTACGACTACTGGGAATTTTCATGCGGATAACACGGCGAATGAGAAGGTTTTTGAACTTGAAGAAGGGAAAAATAGCAAGGCGGAATCGAAAACTTTAGCTGTTGAGTTGTCTGATAAGAAAATTTCTAGCGAAAACAAGGATTTGAACCCTTCTGATATTGAGTAGACATGAAGGATTTAAGAAATAGATAGTAATTTTATTAACATCAAGTAAAAAGTCTCTGAAATTTAATAAAAAACCAAAATACATAAAATAATCAATAAAAAATAGCCTTTTAGCCTACCTTANTATGAAGGATTTAAGAAATAGATAGTAATTTTATTAACATCAAGTAAAAAGTCTCTAAAATTTAATAAAAAACCAAAATACATAAAATAATCAATAAAAAATAGCCTTTTAGCCTACCTTAAAAAGTGCATATTTTCTATAAAATAACCAATTCTCTATCCTTTAATNAAAAAGTGCATATTTTCTATAAAATAACCAATTCTCTATCCTTTAATATAAAAATTTCTTTATTTTACAACACAACCCATCCAACTTATGAATTTTAAACACAAAAGTTTTCTCCTAAAAATGAAATCTTCTTTTCGATCATCTCCAAGGTCGCGTATTGTTTATACTTCACAAGACATCCAAAGGCCAATCACAACCCCAGCTAATTGGGAAATCTTTGAACGTATCGAAAGCTGTGAAATACGCTGTAAAACCTCAACAGAAACCTGCTCTATAGACAAAATGTCTTTCTGGAGAAACTGCTGCTCTGAAATTCTTCCTCTAATAAAAAAAGACTTCTCAGACATAGCTTCAGCTATAAATCGAGTTATCAAAGGGATTTTTTCAATGTTTGACACAGTAAATGAGGATTGGGCTCAGAGAGAAAAGAAAAAAACTGAAGAAGTTAAAGATTATGTGGAAGAGGTCAAACAATTGAAAGCTTATAATTATAAACTTAAGGCTGAATTAGAGAAATATGAGAAAATCAACTTGGATGAGAAGGTTAAGATTAAAAGTGAGGTTGAGGATATGTTTGGAGCTGATGATAATGAAATAAGAGAATTGAGGTTGAGGAGCAAAAAAATTGTTGAAAGCAAACCTTCTGCGATTGTTGGCATGCTTAGGGATATTTATGCTAGTATGGCTCAAGAAAGGTATATGCCAGATTATAAAGAAATAGATATAGACTCACCTAATCCTGATGATATAGCGAACGCATTTAATTTCAATTATCACTTATTGATCCAATCAACAACAAAAAAAGTTATGAATATGCTTAAAAAAGAAGTACAAACATCAGAAAACTGCACCCAAACCCATGTTCTCTTTATGTCTGGAGATGAATATGAAGATATGGTAAAAAGATTTGAAAAAAACAACATTTCCCTCCAAAGTGCTCTTATGCAAATCGATAAACTAAAAGAAGAAATAATATCCCGAGGCATCAACTCAGAAAAACTCGAACAAGAAAAAAACCAATACTTTCACGAAATGCTGAAATTCAAACGAGACTCTGAAGCTGTTAACAAAGAACTCTTATCATTAAAAAGAGAATTCGCCACAGTATCCATCCACTTCGAAAAAACAACTCGGGAATTAGAAATTAAAAACAAAGAAGTTCTAAGAAAAGAAGAAAAAATCCAATCTCAAACTTTAAAAATCGCTAAACTTACACAAATAAAAAGAAACTCAGAATTAGAGGTTCCAAAACCACAAAATGATATACAAGTTGAAGCTGAAACTGAATCTTTAGACCGACAATTCACCCAATCTAACTACGACAACTTTCGCCGGGCTAGTGCTTTTCCTGATTATAGAAGGCCAAGATTAGGTTCAAATATAGATTATAGTGCATTAGATCCAAATAAATCTTTATATAAAAAATACCCAGGAAGTATTTCGAATTATACATCAAACAGTTCACTTCCTCCATCAAATGATCATTATCAAGAAGGAATAAATAATATGCCAGGGTTTCGTGAAAGTAAAAGAATGTTTTATCCAACAAACAAAGATATTGCTCAAGCACCAACAAAAAGCAGTTCAATTAAAGATGAATTTAAAGAACCAAGTCATGAAAAAGCTACTGAAAAGTATTCAGAAATTGGGGATTCAGTTGAGAGAATTGATAAAATCCAAGAGAGAAAAAATAAAGCGAAAAAAATGTCGAAAATCAAACAGAGTAAAAAGAATAAAAGGGAAATTAATGGGGAAGGGAAATCTCCTGATAGGAAAAATGATGGGAGAAAGAATAGTTTTAGAAGAGAAAGTTTGAAAAGTGAGTCTATGAAAGAAGAAGCTATGAAATCAGTAGGTCATGGGACTAAAGGGGATTTTGATACTCATGAGTCTTATAATGAAATAGGAGGAAAAAGACAAATTGTAAGAGATGGGAATATATTAGAATTGGTCGATAGAGCTAATAATACTCATATTACATTACAAGCAGGAATCAGTGTTGCTGTTCAGTATAATTATGATCAGCTAAATAAGTCAGAGTCTAATGATCAAAACTCGTTACTGTGCATGATGCCTTTTAACCCTAATAATGTTTTTGGGCTTAAAGGGGATGTGTTTTATAACTCAAGCTCAAGAGTATTTGGAGCTCATTCTAAGATGTCGGAAGTTGTTAAAAACACCAATTACAAAATGGATAAAGCTAAGGCTCAAAATAGATGCAATTAATATAAAAATATAAATTTTTGATTGTGTATATTTTTAGTTTATAAAATTTTATTGAAAGGTTGAAGGATTTTGGAATTTTTTTTGGTTGAAATGAGTTTTTAATGAGCTTTTTTAGATTAGATTTTACTGACCTGTTTTGTTAAATTTTTGATAGATTTTTTTTTATTATTTATAAAGTAGTTGAAATTCAGATTGAATATAATTAAATGCTAAAAACAAATATATATTGATATCTATACACCCACTAAACTAATAATATTTTAAATCATCCCTTCCTTTTCTTTAAAAATTACATATAATTAAAACCTTCCTCTAACTTTTCAAACGAAGCCCTAAACTTCTTCATTGTATCAGCCCATATCTAATCTTAATAACCAATACAATCATAAATCAAAATATTTTTTCCAAATAAAATCCTAATAAAGTTTGATTCAAAACCACATCAATAATCATCATAAAATCCTAAATATAGCATAATTATCTTAGCCTAAAATCCTTCATCTACCCCTCTAGGCTTAATTATCAAATTATTATCTTCAATATCAAGTCTCGATACAACCTTCCTCAAATCTCCACTTTCTCCACATATTTCTACAGCTTCACTTACACTAATAATCAAATAAAACTTATCAGGTGAATCTAAATCAAATGCAGTTATCCGATAATTATCTGAATTTTTATATATTTCAATCAAAAGACTCTTGTTATTAAAAATCTTACCTTGTCTATGTACAAGGTTTATTGTTAAAGGGCTAAGTTTTCTAGAATTTTTTTTCCCTGAAGTTTTTTTATTACTATGTTTTCTTGTAGTTATTTGTGCTGAAATCTCAGAAATACTTGTAAAAATTTTCTCAGTTTCTTTTTTTTCTGTACTATTTCGCTCAGTTTTATATTCAGATTCTTTGTTTTCTAGTCTTTTTGTAAGGAAAGAATTTGCATTGTTTATGTGTTTAAGTTTGAGTTTTCTTGATGTTTGGTTTAAACTTTTTTGTGGTTGAGGATGATGGGGAGGAGGGGTTTTTGATCGGATTTTGAGGATTTTTTCGTAGAGGATTCGGTTTTCTCTTTCGATTTCTGTGCATTTTTCTAAGTGGGTTTTACCTTCCATCAATTGGATTTTTTTTGCCCTTGTAATTCGTTTTATTAAAGATTGAGGAGGTGAAGAATCGACAACTGATTTCGTTGATTTAAGCCTTTGCTCGTATTTTTCTCTTTGTCTCTCTACTTCCTTTCTTATTACAATTTTATTCCCTTGATACATTATATATATAATTTTTCTCTGAATGATAAATTTTAACTTTATTATATAAGAAAGAACTCAATTACAACTTTTATTTTCATTGAATCACATGCAAAAAACTTAATCTCAAACCTATTACGCACATCTTGACATATGCAATTATCTTAAAAACTTCCATATTCATTTATTTATAAATTCTAAACTCAAATATATGAAATATTCTAAAATATATGGTGTTAAGATTTCATAATTCAAATTCAACGATAATTTTAAATGGAAAGAACACAACTAGAAAGGTACCAGAAACTAGAGAAGATCGGTGAAGGTACCTATGGAGTTGTCTATAAATCAAGAGACAAGCAAACAGGTGATACAATCGCTCTTAAAAAAATTCGACTTGAAGCAGATGATGAAGGAGTCCCATCAACAGCAATCAGAGAAATTTCCCTACTAAAATCCCTACAGCATCCAAATGTTGTCCAACTCAAAGATGTAGTCCACGATGAAACGAAACTTTATCTAATCTTCGAATACCTCGACCAAGATTTGAAAAAATACATGAACGTAGTCGGTACAGGTCTCCCGCCACATACCGTGAAAAGTTTTATGTATCAAATGTTATCAGCTTTAGTATATTGTCATACCCATCGAGTTCTCCATCGTGATTTAAAGCCCCAAAATATTTTAATTGATAAACAAGGAAGTTTAAGATTAGCAGATTTTGGTCTAGCTCGTGCATTTGGTCTTCCAATAAAAACATATACACATGAAGTTGTAACTTTATGGTACAGAGCTCCAGAGATCCTTTTAGGATGTAGACAATATTCTACACCTGTTGATATTTGGAGTGTTGGGTGTATATTTGCAGAAATAGCACAAAAAAGACCACTATTTATGGGTGATTCAGAAATTGATCAGTTGTTTAAAATATTTAAAGTCTTGGGAACACCTAATGAAGATACATTCCCAGGTGTGACTACATTTCCTGATTTTAAACCGACATTCCCTAAATGGAAACCGCAGAATATTGAAAGATTAGTACCGAATTTGGACTTTAATGGGGTAAATTTGTTGATGCAGATGATTTGTTTTGATCCTGCAAAAAGGATATCTGCTAGAGCTGCGTTAAGCCATCCTTATTTCAACGATTTCAATCCTAATAGCATGTAGATCTAATATTATGGTTAGTAAATACTTAAAAAACTCAGAAAATAGTTTCTTATCTTAAAAATCAAAGGTTTTCTCTAATAAAGCATAAAATCCTCATATAAACCTTTGAAAATGAAGCTTTTTCACGTCCTCCGCAAGTTCGGGCGTAAAAACACAGGCCAGACCCTTTATGAGGACTATAAAAAAGGTTTCAAAGAAGAGCCATCCCCTTATCTCAATGATAAGAACTTCTTTAAAGATTATGAAGAAGTTATCGAATCATCAGATCTTTCTTCATCTCGAGGTATGTTAACTATTTGCCCAACTCCAATTGGTAATCTACGTGATATCAGTATCCGTCAATATCAAGCTTTACGTAATGCTGAAATCTTAGCATGTGAAGATACACGTTTAACAGGTCTTTTATTACGTCTTTTAAACAATCTAACATTTAATGAAGCTGCAAGTCTTCAATTCCCCCCATCATCCCTACCAGAATCCCCAGAACTTGATGAATATACATATTGTCTTACAGGAGATTTCATGAGTCATACTGTTGAGATGATTAAAAAGACTAAAGAGGAAAAAAATCGAGGGATTATGATAAGTTTAAATTCATATAATCAAGAACAAAGAGCCCCAAAACTCATAAAAGCTATTAAATCTGGGATTAGAGTTGTATTAGTCAGTGATGCAGGGACACCTTTAATATCAGATCCTGGGTATACATTTGTTAAAGATGCTATAAAACATGGGGTTGTTGTAGAATCTTTACCTGGACCTGTTGCTGCAATAACAGCTTTAACACTTTCTGGATTCCCTACTGATAATTTTTTTTATCAAGGGTATATGCCAAAAACTTATTCAGAAAAAGTACAAAAGTTAGAGAAGATGAAAAAAAGCGGTTGCACAAGTATTGTTTATGAAAGCTCGCATAGGATTTTACAAACTGCTGAGACTATTTGTGATGTTTATGGGAGCAAGCATTTGGTTTTTATTGGACAAGAGCTTACAAAACTTTTTGAGAGGTGTTATAGGGGAACTGCAGAAGAAATTGTTCAACAACTAAAACAAGAAATCACGGAAAAAGGGAAAATATATGGAGAAATCAGTATTGTAATAGCCCCATTTACTATAGTCAAAAATAAAAACTCAGTCGAAGTTGATGCTATTAAAGTGATAGAAACTCTAAATGACTATATTGAAGCCAAACCTCGCAAGATTATAAAAATCGCGCATTTCATGACAGGCTGGACTGAGAATCATCTAATAAAACTCATGTACAAAGAGAGTGAGAAAATAAAAGACAACTTTGAAGTAAACATTGATGATATTGAAGATTCTGATGATAATGCAAAGAATAATAGATTTGAATAAGCTATAAAGAGAAAGATTATTACTAGCTAACAACAACGGTTTTTCTTAAGTGGTTGAGTTGGGCGTATATGAATCGGCTGAACAGTTTCTTGTGGTTTTTCTTCTTTTTTTACTAGACTTCGCTTATAGAGAACATCAGCAATTTTTGTGAAAGCCCTAAATAGCTAACTTACATCAGCAACATTTTCTGCAGTTTTTGCTGAAGCCTCACTAAAACCATCTAAATGGTTTTCTTTTGCCCAGGCTTCAGCTAGATCAGTTTGAACTTCTCGTTCTTCATCAGCTAAGTCAAGTTGATTTCCTACTAGATAAATAGTTGTATCTGGTCCTGAATGATGTCTAACTTCTTTCAACCAATCTTTTAGGTTTTCAAAACTCTCAAGTCGAGTGAGATCATACATTAATATAACTCCATGAGCATTTCTATAAAAACTTCTTGTGATAGCTCTAAAAGATTCTTGTCCTGCAGTATCCCATATTTGTAGTTTTATATATTGCGAATTGACTTTTATAATCTTAGCCCCATATTCGACTCCAATTGTTACATTATGGTCTTCTTTAAAGTTCCCTTCAGTGAATTGTAAGAGAAAACAAGACTTACCAACTCCTGAATCTCCAATAATCAGCAGCTTAAAAGTCGCATCAGGTTGCCTAAAATCAGACATTTATATTATTCAACTTTAACTTATACAAAAAACCCCTAAATCTACAGCTTTTATCCTTGTTTGCTAAACTCTTTATTAAGAACAATTTTTGATTTACTAAACTCAAATAGCTTTGGCCGTACATAGCATCCATAGTTTTTTAAGCTAATTGGAGGTCGACTTGTTGATTTGATTTTTATATTACTTATGTCATTACTTGATTTTATTTGATGAGGGGTTATTGCTGTTCTTTCAAATATAGATTTTCTAATGATTTTTTTTGATATGAATTTTGATTTGAATACTTTTATGTTTCCTGATGAGTTTTCTTTACGTTTTCTAGCTCCTAATTGGTTGATCCATAGAGTTTTTGCTGCTTTGAGATAGTCTTGGAACTCTGTTCTGATATTGGGGTAGATTTTTTTATAGCCTCCGTGATGGTTTTCTTCTACTGTTTCTCGGCTTTGAAGCCATTTTTCTTTGAGTTCTTGTCTAAAGATTTTTATATCTTTACATCGCATTGTATGCCTTGCTTCATTTATGCTTAAATCGATTCTCTGTTGTATTCCAAGCATTTTCAAAGCATCGCTGATGACGTTTTTTTTTACATGGATATCTAAAGGGGATTCTGTAGCAAAACTTGGCGTGTGGTTAACTTCTAATAAAATCGGCTTAAGCTTATTGTTTATAAGTATATCAAACCCTAACACCTGAAAACAAATCGCTCCAGTTGGATCATTAGGTTGACTAGCTTTATACAAATGAACCAAAGCAGGTTGGGCAACACAAATTGTTTTAGTTATAATATCTTCAATATCCATCCACAATTGTTGAGTATTAATCCCATTCTCTGCCAAATACTCAAATAGTTTCTTCAAACTTCTTTTATGCCCTTTAAAGTCTTCAGTTAATGAAGAATTATATTGAAACTTTGGATTTTCTTTATTAATTGCATAATTCGTCAAATGCATACACACATTCCCCAAATTCCCACAGCTCGGCAACAAGTAAGTTTCTGTGGCAAATCTTACTAAGCCTTCTTTGTGGACATAAATTTTTAAAGGATCACAAGATAATAACAAAACATAAACTCTTAAATCAAATTTCAAACCGTCAATAAGATAAGGATTTTGCTTATACCTTTGTACAACACATTTTTCAGGAATATCTTCTAGTTTTCTAGTCAAAAATATCCCTTTACCTTGAGATAATGCTTCTGGTTTGCATATATAAGTTTTAGGTTTTTTGTTAGAAAATTGAACTTTAAGATCAGCAAAGTCTCTTGGCAAAACCCAAGTTTTTGGGAAAAAGTTGTAGGCCAAAGGGAATATTTTTTGCATTGATTTTAAGTTTTTAGCCAATTCGTCTTTACGAGATATTGTTTGGATACCTGGAAAATGATTGATTCGCTGATAGGTTGAAAGCTGGGCCAGATTCTCAGGAGATAAAGCATTGTCTTGCCAGAATATGTCATATTTTGTGTCTTCAGGATTAGTTGTGCATTTCCAATTTAAGTCTTTGATGATTTCTTCAATAACTTCGTATTGAGTATTTGATATGTTTACTATGACTTCCATTTGTAATTATTACATATGGATTATGAAATATTAATGATGTAGGGCTTTAAAATGTGGATTTAGATTAAAGGAAAAATTATTGTCTGGACTTAAGGAAAAGGTATTTTTATTTAAATTTATTGTTTAGAGGAATTGAAAATGTTAATTTTTATAAAATATTTTCTGAAATTATAAGTGTGATAAAAAGAGGAGTTAAAATTTTGATAATCTTTTTGTGTATTACGGTTAAATTTTGTTTTGAATATCAAATTAAAAACAGGAAGAAAATGAAACTTTCCTCTGTTTATAATGTTTAATAGTTATATAATTTTAATAATTCATAAGCTAATTATTTTAATTCGCTTATATACTATCTATCATATTTTCTAAGATTTTCTCTTACTTAAACCACACATAAATTGTAATTTTCAATGAGTTCTCACAGATTCAAGTAAAAATTATCTCTAATCAAACAGTTAAACAGCTAGATTAAATCAATATAGTTTTCTTTGAAATATCTGACAACAAAAGCTACTTGTCCCAATTTTACAAAAGCATTATTATCAATAATTTCAACTACAAAGTTCTTTTAAATGAATTTCTACTACATATACTCCCCTTAAAAGTATTCTTCTATAGCTTCAATATCAAATTTCATTTCCACATCATTTGCTTGATTTTCAAAAAGTTATTTCCACTACTTAGTCTTTATCATCAATGCTATCAAAGCTAAAACTGAATAAACTAACACAAACCACTGCATACACCATACCCAAGATTATCATTTGAAAATAATTATAATAAATTTAAAATGTCATATTTCAATCAAATGTTATAATTTTGCATGATTGTTATTTAATCCTACACAAAAACATATGAAAAATATTATATATCTAAGTTAAAAAATCATCCTTCTAACTTTTTAAAGAATTCCACCACAGTTTTTATNATCATATTTCAATCAAATGTTATAATTTTGCATGATTGTTATTTAATCCTACACAAAAACATATGAAAAACATTATATATCTAAGTTAAAAAATCATCCTTCTAACTTTTTAAAGAATTCCACCACAGTTTTTATTCAATATCTTAACATACTTAGCGTTATTCATATAATGGCTAACTACGTGCCTTTAGAAATTGTGAAGTTTCCTCGCAAGCCGACTATAGAAGCTTCACATTCAAGGCACTGGAAGAACTACAAGAATTCATATCTAAGGCAAGATCATAGTTCAATAACAAATTTAGCTGTTTCTGACAATTTTTATGCAGTGACAGCTTCAGCTCGAATAAGGTTTTTCAATTACAACAATCAGAACAAATTCTCATTAACCCGATTCCGCAACACAACAATTGGAGGAGTTTTCCGTGAAGATGGGGAGCTTTTTTCAGCTGGAGATATTGAAGGCAGTCTTAATATATTCCAAGTATCGACGAAAACTCTTTTAAGAAGCTACAGACACCCAAAGCCGAGCTATACTTCGATGTTTTTAGATAAGACTCACTTGGCTAGTGGCTGTGATGATTTTCTTGTCAGGTATTGGGACTTGTCACAAAAAAGGGAGATCAGCAAATTCGCAGGGCATTCAGATTATGTGCGAGCAGTGGAGAAATATGAGAGTCTGATTATTAGTGGGGGTATGGATGGAATAATAAAGCTATGGGACGCTAAATCCGGTCTAGTAACTCAATTTGACCATCAAGCCCCAGTATCAGGTCTTATAGTCTGCGGTGACAAAATTGTAACAGCAGGCCACGTATCTTACAAGGTATGGGATTGTAAAACCTGGCAGTGTCTTGGAACTTTGACCCCACATAGTAAAAACATAACAAGTTTAGCTCTAAACAGCCATCAAGACAGACTTATAACCGGATCCTTAGATTGCACAGTAAAAATCCATAACCTCGAAACTTTCATTGTAGATTTCATGATAAAATATCCTGAACCAGTCCTCACAGTGAAAATGTCCCCAACAGACTCACATTTAATAGTCGGTATGGCTGATGGGAAACTCTCCGTAAGACAAAACAAAAGTAAACCAGTCTGTCCAGGGAAAATGGACGCGATAGATGAACTTTATTTGAAACGTTGGGAAGAGTACCATAAATCTATGCCTGAAGAAACAATAAAAAACTATAGGTATTTTAATAGAGGGATATACAGCAAACCTGAAAATGATGAATTAGCTATTGATAATGAAAATCGTCGAAAAATCAAAGATTATGATTTGTTATTAAGGAAATTTCATTATGGAGAAGTTTTAGATTTAGCTTTTGATAGTGAAAGTCCTGATTTAACTATTTCGATTATTCAGGAACTTGCTTTGAGAAATGGACTTAAGGATGCTTTAGCAGGAAGAGATGCTGCAACGGTTATTAAGATTGTTTCGTGGCTTGGTAAGAAAATACATAACCCGAAATATACGAGCACGGTATTACCTATGGCAACTATGGTTGTTGATATGTATTCTGCACTTACAGGGATTAGTCCTGGGATGACTAGTGCTTTGTTGAAACTCCTTAGGGAAGTAGAAATTGAATATGGACAGCAAACTCAAGCTTTGGAAGTTGTAGGAATCATAGACTTTTTACTAGGATAATATATAAAATTCTAGACTAGATTTCGTCAGGTTAATAAAAAACATTACTCTTAGCTAAATTTGCACTCCTCTTGGGGTGAGTTGTTGAATTAAGTCCAAAGTTGCATATTCAATCTCTTCATGCGTCCAATTAAAAAGTGGAGGTAAGCGTTCTCCATTAGGAAGTCGGGTGTTAGGGTCTCTTAGCTGATCAAAAAATGGGTGTAAAAGTGCTTGATAAGCTTTAGGCCTGACTTGTGGAGAGTACACAAGTAATGAAGATATAAAATCAATTGCATCTTTTGGAGCCCGTGATCCAAATACTTTATTCCAAGGATGCTGTCGTATTTCAGGAAAGCGAAATTCAGTATAATTTGGGTTCATATCTAATATTTGTTCTCTACTGGGTGTACCTAGAATTTTTATAATTTCAACTAACTGATCAACTGCACTATCACCAGGAAATAAAGGTTTACCTAAAAGTATTTCTGCAATAACACAGCCTGCACTCCATATATCAATAGCTGTAGTATAATCTGTAGCTCCAAATATCAACTCTGGTGCCCTATAGTAACGAGAACATATATACGAAACATTCGGTTCACCTTTAACTAGCCTTTTTGCTGAGCCAAAATCACATAATTTAACCGAATGTACTGCAGTATCTACCAAAAGGTTCTGAGGTTTGATATCTCTATGACATACCCCTACTGCATGTATATACCCAAGGCTTCTAATAATCTGATAGCTATACAACTTTACTAATAAAGCTGGCATAGTTTGTTTCATTCTTGCATAATGCTTAATAACTCTATATAATCCTTCTGGCATGAATTCCATAACAACATTCAAATACAGCTCATCAGGTTTTTCTCCTGTTGTATAAAACGCATGGCGTAAACCTACAACATTTGGGTGTCGAAGTTCTTTCATTATTTGTAATTCTCTGTTTTTATACCTTTTGTCCTGGAAAACTTTCTTTATAGCAACGGTTTCACCTGTTTCGGCGACTGTTGCTTGATATACTACACCAAATGTCCCATTGCCAATTACTTTGTCTGCATTGTATGTGAAGTTCCCGGTCTTGCCTCGTGAGTCTTCTAAGTTCAGCCTACCCATTGAGTCTGATATGTCGCCGACTCGTTTTCTTGTAGAAGCTGACGATACATTGTGAATCGCAGCATTTTTCGCCCTTTCAACCATTTATTAACGATTTAAATTTTGCTTGCTATGCATATTTGTCTTGTAAAAAGCATTTTATGAGTCGTCATAAGAAAAATTTTTGTGTTAGGTTTTTTTTTGGTTTATTGGTTGGGGGTTATTTTGTGTGGATTTTTAACATTTTTTTCGGGTTTTGGTTGTAGACAGGTTTTTTTCTTAGAGTTTTACTTCGTTGATATGCCGGGATTTTACTTTTTGGGATTGGATTTGAGAAAATTGCTTTTGAGACTTGGGTTTTTGAGTTTGATTCTGATTTTAGGTATTTTTTTTGGAGGATTATGATTTTTTTATTTGGATTTCTAGATGGGGTTTTTGCGATTTTTTCAATATTTTTGATGTGTAGATTTATTTGCTTTAATATGTGATTTGGCAATTATGAGAAATTTAGATTGTGGGTAGAGGTATTTTATTTGCGAAACTTTAGTTTTGGATAAAGTTTGTTTAGGATTTGTGATATTAGTAGAAGTTTACTAATTATTGAAATTAGTATATTTTTAAAGAAAATTATGTTGAAGATTTATGTGAAGAATAATTAATTTTTATTTCCTCTAGACTTCACTTCTCTATTCTCGAAAACAGCATCATCATCCTCTATAGCCAAATTTCCCATCCGCACTCTAATAATTTTCGACAATGCATCTTCAGTGCTCATTTTCTCCACAATTTCTTCTGTCTTCATTTGATTAAAAGCATTGAAATTCTCAAAAGCCTGTTTAGCTTCTTCTGGACTTGATTTAACAGTTTCTGCAAGTTGTCCAAGATTCAATTGTATCACATTAAAAACATCTGGAAGATTATTTTTCGCTTCATATGCTTTGCTTCCTGAATGTAAATCAAGATTATTCGGGATATTCATTGTCGCCATCATTTTTTGTGTCCAATTCAATAACTGATCATATAATTTTATAGTACTTTTAAGCTTGTCTTTAACATTCTCATAATTCTTATGATTCTGCACAACTTTTTTTTCTAAAATGTTGATAACCATTAATGTTTCCTTTTCTTTAGGATCTTCAAATTGTAGGGATAAAAGCATATCTTTAGCTGATTTGTTTTCTTTTCTTAAAAAATTTAGCTTTTTTTCAGCATCACTTACTGCTTGTAAGAGCATAAAATAGTTTTGTTCCCTAGTTAGAAATTTCTCAACTATTTCATTTACGTCGCTAAGCCCGGTGGCTGATTTTATTTTAGAAAATGCTCTTTCGACATCAATAGCTTTTTTCATTTCAGAAGTAAGCTTTTTACTTAGAAAATTTAGCCACATTTTACACAAAAGCAGTTTCTCCCTTAGTTTAACCTCAGGCGAATCTTTATCATCATTAGCTGCAGCTTCAGCGATTTCCATCTGCCTTTTCTGTCTATCCTCTCTTCTTGCAGCAACATCTTCCCTTGATTTAAGTTCTTTTTCTAAATTGATAACATATTCATCTTTCTTTCTTTTAGACTGAGAATATGTTTTCTTTATATCCATTAGCATCATTTTTGATTGAAAATTAGCTTCTTTGCTTTGTTGAGATTTCTTAACTTCTGTATTTAAAACAAATCTTGTTGATTTTAATGATGATTGGATTGTATTAGCTTTAATTTCCATAGCAATTTTATCTTTTTTCATACGATCTAGCATATACAAACATGATCTATAGTCACTGATTTCTTGTTTATGTTGTTTTTTAGTGATTTCTAAGGATTCTTTTGTAGTTTGGATTTTTGATTCGATTACTGAACTGTTTTCTTCAGAGTCTTGAGACATGAAAAGAGCTTTTTCATAGTCTTTTTTAAGTCTTTCGAGAATAACTTTTTTCTTAAGGTTTTCTTGTTTGATTTTATCGTGTCTTTTACGAATGAGATTTAAATAAGCCGCTATTTCTTGTGTTTCGTCATCTTTGTCATTCACGTCAATTTGCTGGTCGTCGAAACTTTGCGAGTTTGGTTTAGAGTCATGTCTTCGGCTTAGACCTGGGGTTATTGATCTTCTTATTCCGTACATTTGGAGTTATGAAATTAATATGGTAATGTTTGTAAGAAAATATATATACAGGATTATAGTTTTATATATCAAAAAATGGATTTGCCAAAGAAAAGGCTTTTATTTCTTTCCCCAAGTGTAGCATCAGGGAAAGAGCAAGAATGTGTAGTAGATGACTTTGAAAGTATCTCTAATAGGGCAATAGGTGAAGGAGCATTCGGTGAAGTCTTCAAAGTACGACATATCTCTACAGGCAATCTCTACGCAATCAAAATGATCTCAAAGCAAAAAATCATGGCTAAAAACATGTTGGCTCAACTACGTCGTGAGCTTAGAATCATGTACAGTCTAGACCATCCATACATAATCAAACTTTACAATCATTTTGAGGACGATAAGAACTTTTTTCTCATAATGCAACTAGCTGATGGTGGATCTTTATTTAACAAACTAGTCAAAATTCATAATTTTGATGAAAGGTCAACTGCCCAATATATGAGAGAAATCGCTTTAGCAGTTCAATATTTACATACAAGAGATCCAGCTATAATCCATAGAGATATAAAACCTGAAAATATATTTTTAGACAAAGATGGAAGGGTAAAATTAGGGGATTTTGGCTGGTCAAGTTTTAGTGATAATGTAAGATCTACGTATTGTGGGACTTTAGAATATTTAGCTCCTGAGATGATTGATAGGAGAGGACATGATACAAGATTAGATTTATGGAACCTTGGAGTGTTGCTTTTTGAACTCTTGGTTGGTAGAGCACCTTTTCAGTCTAATAATCAGGAGGAGTTGTTTAGTAAAATTAAAAGCTTGAAAGTTGGCTTTCCGAAAAACTTCCCTGATGGAGCGAAAAGCTTGGTTAAAGGATTGCTTAAGGCAAATCCAGATGAGAGGATTACGATTGTTGAACTTCTTCAACACCCTTGGATAACTCAGCACCCACCATTAAGACTTACCTGTGAACTCCAGACCAAAATCGAAGCTATCCCCGAAGACCTCAACATCCCCGAAAGCCAATACAAAGTTATATCAAAAGCTGACAATACACAACAGATTCTAGAACAAGAAAAACTTATCTCTATGCAACTAAGAACTAAAATAAAAAAATTTGAAAATGACATACACGTTCTTGAAGGTACAATGAAAAAACTCCAAGAAAAACAGGACAAACTTTCAACAGAAAGCATGTATTTACAATCAATAATCACAAATCTTAATATCGAAGTTTTAAGTAACACTTTATTTGATAGTGAGAACTCAAGTCTAAGTGAAATGCAAGAAGATCTAGATAATAAAATAGTAAAACTCCAAGTCAGCATGAGGAAAATCGATTTTGAAATGCGAATCAAACTTAAAGAAGCAAATGAAAAACGCAAAATTTTACTAGCAAAAGATATAAAACATGCAGTAATAGAAAATACATTTTTAGGATTGAGGTCGTATTCTAAAGAGTTTAAGTGGCTTCAGAATTTAAGCAGGTCTTTGTTTTATTTACAGGAGTTCAAGAAAATTATTGAACTTATTTATGTAGATACTCCTGATCAATTAGTTCATTCGTATATAGATGAGTTAAGAAATCATTATGATAATAAGCCAGAACTGCAGCATACAGTAGAAGAAATACAGGATTTAATATTAGAAAAGTCTTACTCGATAGAAGAGCTTGAGGAGAAAGTACAAGAGCTTAAAAAAATCTCAGTATTAAAAAACGAAGTCTATGCCAAAATCTTACCGAAAAAACTCAAGTAGTTTTTTCATAGACTGATCTTTTTTTCTTAGATATTCTTCATATAAACTTTTGAATTTAAGTGTATCCATTAGTTTAGCCATATAGCGGCCTGAAATAAATGGGAAAACTCGACAACATTGGAGGCCTTTCAAAAGAGGAACTACTACTTCTCAGCCGAATGGCCGAGCAATGTGAAAGGTATGATGAAATGATAGACTTTGTACGTCACTTCATATCCAAATGCACCTCCGAGTTCACCGACGAAGAAAGGAACATCTTATCTGTAGCTTTCAAAAACGTAGTAGGCAATAGAAGAACCGCATGGAGAGTATTAAACTCAATAGAACAAAAAGAATCACGTAGAGGTAACGAAGAAAACAAATCAAGAGCTGCAAATTATAAGGAAAAAGTTGAAGCAGAATTAAGGAGCTTTTGTAGAGAAATCTTAAGAATAATCGACAATGATCTATTAACAAAGACCACAAGTGATGAAGGGAAAGTGTTTTTTATTAAGATGAAAGGAGATTATTATAGATATATTTGCGAATTTGCTCAAGGACAGTATAAGGATGAAAGCTCGAAAAATGCTCAAGAAAGCTATCAACAAGCTTTGAATGTTGCAGAAGGTTCTTTAGATAGCACACATCCTAGTAGGATTGGACTGGCGCTGAATTATTCTGTGTTTAATTATGAGATTTTGAACCAGCATGCTGAAGCTATTAAAATTGCCCAGAAAGCTTTTGATGAGGGAATACAGAATTTAGAAAACCTTACTGATGAGCAGGCTTATAAGGAGTCAACTATGATATTGCAACTTATTAGGGATAATATATCGTTGTGGACTTCGGAAGCAGAGGAGAATTAATAGGTTAGGATTTTACTTTAAGTGGTTTTTTAAAGGAAATGAGATAGAAAGGATGGGTGAAGGCTTTTTATAGGGTTTTAATTTTTAAGGAAGGGAGGTTTTGATGTTGTTTAGTGGAAGAAATAGTTTTTATATGCTGAAAAGTGCCTGATAAGTTTTGAAGGATTTGATAAGAAAATGGAAGAGATTTATTCTTGCTCTAAACATCCAATAACTCACAAAATATAGCTTTAAATAGTTGGATTCATGTTATATATCCTATAACTATTTTCATCTTAAAAAACTTCAACCATTTATTTTATTATCAAAGCAACAAATAAAAATTATACTTCTTTTGCAGTCTTAATTCTTACTTAAACCTTATTAAAAAAAACTATCATCAATTTATCTCCTGAATATTATAATATCCTTAACCTTATAATATTCTAGCAAAATGAACGAATCTCAACGTTTTTCTCGTTACTCACCCTTATCTAAAAACTCAAAATCCATCCCTCCATATCTACTCGAATTCCCAAGCACATCCAAAGCTATTCAAAAGCAAATTTCCCGAAGTGTCGATTACCCAGTGCATAATTTTAACGTCTTTAAAAACAAAAACACTAAAAAACCCTTCAAAAAATTCACAGGTTTATTTTTTTCATCAAAATCCCCTAACAGACCTACAAAAAACCTATCAGAAATCCCAAATCAAGTTCAAGACCCTCAATCTTCAAGTGAATATTATGTTATCTTCCGTACAACAGGACCTTTTTTTGATATGAATTCAAAACCAAAAGCTAAAAGTGAAATAAAAAATCAAGGTCTTGGAATTGGTACAGCCCAACCAAACAGTGTGATTTATACAAAATTTTCCCCTTTGCCTAGTGAACGAGAAATGAAAAATCCTGATAAAATTGGCCCAGGAAGTTATAGTCCTATTTTAGTTTCAAATGGGCCTAAATGGGGATTTGGAGCTTCAAAAAGAATTGAAATTGATGCTTCTGAGTCTCCTGGACCAGGCACTTATACTGTGCCTAGTTATTTGTCGAAAAAAGCATTTTCGATATCACCGAGAAGGAAGAATAAAGAACCTTCGCAAACACCTGGCCCTGGAGCTTATTATAAACACTCTGTAGGTAAAGCTATGAAAAGTTCTTTAAGGCCACGCATTGAGCACCGAGGCCAAGATTTAAATTTTAATATTGAACATTCTAATCTTTCTTTGAACCTGAGCACAGCAGCGTAATTATTATTCAGCAAATATAAACCAGCTTTAAGCTCTTTTACAGGCCAAAAAAAGTTCTATATTCCAAACAGTTAAAAACCTGAAAAAAAATTATAATCCCAAATTTACTTAATTAAATTCTCGATTTTTAGCTTTTTTATAACAAATATTCTATTAAACCTAGCAAAATCATTAATAATAAAATAGATTTTAATAATCTTAAAGGTTATATTCTTCCAATATCATAAAAAATATGAGTTTTAAAGTTTGAATTCTTATTTTATACAGGATTTTTCATAAGTTTATACGGCAAACTCACAAATATTTATATGAAAAATTAATTAATTATATGCTTTATATGCATAATTTTTATATCTTTGTATAATGTTATATGGATTTAATAACAAAATCGAATTTCAGCACTAGAAAAGCACAAAGCACATCACGTAATATTAAAATATCCCCACCAAGATTCCAAAAACTTCCTCAGAGCCCAAGAAGATTCAAACTTCTCTCACCGAGAATTGAAAAAAGATCAAAACAGTCTATAAGATCAGTTTCCCCTAACATCAAAAATAAAGAACAAGAAAATTTGTCCCTTCCTCCAACTTTCAGCCCTAAACTTCACAATCATATTTTTATATTACAACCTGACTCACCTTATGATCTTAAAAGCAAAAATATGCAAAGAATAGAAACAGATTTAAAGAAACTGCTTTACAGGCAGGAATTACAAAAAGAAGAAGTATTCGGCAAAATTGCTGACTTAAGGAAAAACTGTGGTGATTTAGCTACAACTATATCTTTGCAGACAAGAATCCGTCAAAACCAATTACGAGAGTTGTCATCAGATAAAAAAATTTCCCATAAAAAACGAGCTGCTTTTTTCCGCCTAGTGAAATCAGGTGATTTAATTGAGATACAAGGTCTGCTTACATTGTTCCCTGAACTAATAAAAGATATCGATTCTACAGGACAAACAGCTCTACACTGGGCAGCAAGAAGATATGATAAAAAGATGTATAATAATTTAATTGAATATGGAGCTGATCCTAAAGCTCAAGATATCGCTGGAAGGACACCTGAGAGTATTTTACATAGAAAATCTACTAATACAACTTTTTTCAAGGTAGGGTATAAGCAATTATAAGATTTTTAATANCAAGATTTCTATAAATAATTCATGAAAAAAACTTATACTTAAATATAAAATCATAGCAAAATTCTTAATCCATACACAATCTTTATATTATATTATCTACCATATCACTATTTTTATCTTTAGAAAAACTCAAAAGGTACAAAGCATCAGCTCCTACTATTGTATCCTTATCTCTACTTGCCAATTGGGCAATTTCACTATATTTATTCCCCATATACAAATTATACAAATTCTGATATCTCAAAAACAAAGGTGAACTGGTGCTTATCGCTATATTCTTACTTATCCCTTTAGCATTATCCAATTCTTTTTCTATATTATCTTTAACATATAAATGCCTCTGAACTCTTTCTAATCTTAGCAGGTATTTAAAAATTGCTACATTTCCTTTGCAAGTATCTTTTGGGACTTTTCCTTCTAGGTTTTTTGTGTTTACTCTCGCTCCAGCATTAACAAGTATTTCAACAGATTTGAAATGATTTGAATGTGATGCTAGGTGTAAAGGTACCCAATCTAAACTTCCACCTTTTATATTGACGTCAAATAATTCTTTTTTGTTAAGTTTTAAGATAGCATTTTGGTTGATTATCCATTTTAAAGCGCAGGAAAATCCTTTTCGAGCTGCAATATGTAGTGGGGCCCAGTTTTCATGATTGTATACATTAACTTTTGGATTTCGACTCATTATAAGTTCTGCAATCCTTTTGCATTTGAATTTCTGTTTACCGAATATCCCCATAAGTATATGAAGTGGTGTATTTCCTTCTGCATCTATCATATTAACATCAATACCAGAAGTTGTCAGAAGCTCAACAAGCCAAATCTCACATTTGTATACTGCTATATGTAAGACTGACCCATAATTTCCTGCTCCATATTTAAAGCTCGCCCCAGCATCAATAAGCATTTTACATATAGATATTTTATCCTGCTTTATAGATATCATTAAAGGCGAGTACCCATCTCGGTCAAAGCTATTTAAATCCACACCTCCCTCAATTAATCCTTTAATAACCCCAATATCCCCTCTATTAATCGCTCTATACAATATATCAGGATGATCATGACACTTATTAAACATCTTCAAAAACTCCAAAAACGTCATATACTCCGTCACAATCGGTAAAGGTAAAACCTTAACTAAATCTTTAAAAGTTAAAACAGGGTTCGTATAATCAAACCATTCCAAGCCTAATTCTTTTAAATTCCCCGAAATCAATCCAGTAGGTATCTCATAAAAATGGTTATTTTGTATATAAACTTCAATTAATCTTTTAAGCTTTAACATCGTCACCGGGATATGAGAAATCTGATTATATGAAACACTTAAGTTCTTAAGTTTCCTAAGTTTGTATATAATATCCGGTAGGGTAAATAAAGAATTCTTTGTAACACTTAATACAGTCAATGAAGGGAGTTGAAAAAGTCCTAAAGGTAAAGCTGTCAAATGATTATTATCAAGTCTTAGTTCACGTAAATTCCATAAATATCCAATTTCATCAGTGAGCATTTCTAAATGATTGCTCCTTAAATCAAGTACTTTTAAATTAACAAGCTTGAATAATATTGAATGCTCTATTGAAGTAAGACTATTACCTCTTAAATCAACTAGGGTAATATTATTGCCTTCTTGAAAAAGATTCTTAGGAACACTTGTAAGTTCTAAATCTTTACATATAAGTTCCCCACTAGAATTAGGTTTGAACATTGTAATTTTATTATAAAATATTTGAAAAACTTTAAATTGCTTGTTTAAGTTATAAAGAAATACTCGGGAATCTTTGATATCTTCTTCAGTCATAGATAAACTTTTTTTATTGGATTTTAGTATTGGTGAAGGGTCTCTGTCTTTTTTTATAGGCTTTGGGCTGTAATATAAAAGGTTGACACAGATTTTTGGAATTTTGGATTTGGAAGTTTGGAAAATATGTGGGGATTTAGAAGGAAAGTGCAGAATCTCTTTATGTGGAGAAGTATTTGTGTTGACTTTATGAGGAAAATTTGGTTTTGGAGATTTAGGTTTAAGGGAAGGCTTTGGGGTAAGTAGATAAAAGCATATATTTGACTGAGATTTGACTGTTTTTATGATAAATATTGGGAATTTAAAGAATAGATTATTGGAGATAAGGGCTTAACTTTAGATGAAATTTTGACGTTGTTGACTGTTTGAAACTTTTTATATAAATCACTGTGATTTTTAGTTTTTGGTCAGATAACATTTTTAATGAGAAAGGCAGGCTTTAAGAAAATAGGTTTTGGGAAGGTCTGGCTTTTATAGATAAAGAGAGGAAGGTTTAAGTATAAAATAAGGATTTTAATGATTAAAAGGAAGCTATAAAGTTATGGTTTTGGATAGGATAGATTAGAAGAATGATTTGTGTTGGAATTTATAATGGGTATTGAACTATAAATAATCAAAACTTATATAAATTTGTAAAATATATGTTAAAACTAATAAGTGGATAGAAAAATGATTGAGTAATTTTAATGTTTACTTTCAAAAAATGTCATAATTATATTATGATAGTTGGCATAGGACAATCGATTATTTCCACATTTAACTTAGCATCAGCAATGATAAAGATATTTGCTCAATAAGAATTTTTACTATGAAATTTATATTTTTCTCAAACATACTTTCATATAAAATTTATAATTCACTACCCAAATCCTATTAAGCTATCTTTAGTATTTATAAAAATCCTACACCTTAAAATTCCTTCAAAATCTTAACAATTATTTTACTCTTAAGCATTCCTTAAACTCTTAAAATGTTCCTATAAAACAATTATTCCATATATCATTAGACAGAAACCATAATCTAAAATATAGACTCCTCCCATATCCTCCTAAAAATCCAAAAAAATTTAAACAAAAAATCTTTCACCTTCAATATATTTTCAACCCTATAAAAATAACAAAAAAATTAAGTTAATTTTTGTGTTTACCAAGTTGACATTTTTAATTAAATTCTTAGAATTTGAGAGTACCAATACTACCCATAAGAGCTACTTTGAAAAACTTATGTGGGGTTTTTCCGCTTGAGGACTTACGTTCGCGTTTAAAAGGAAAGTTAAAGTTCCAGCCTCCACTTCGACTACTATCACTAGCAGCTTCAAATTCTGGCTGAAGGTTCCTTTTTATATGTTCTTCATCTTCGGTGTCTTCAATAAAACTAGGCTTTTCTGACAAAAGCCAATAAGTAGACTGCGTAAATTGTGACATATTGTCTTCTGGTACGGTTTTCACCGAGTTGATTTTTTTTAACGTATCTTGCAAATCCTTGATTTTTCTTTTGAGTTTGAGATTTTCTGAATAAATTGACCCGAAATCGGGATTTTGAGCCTTTTGTGGGGTTAGGAAGTTTGAATTGTTGCCTTTTGTTAGAGGTGGCCATTGATGCTTTTGGGTATCTTGTATGGATGCATTGGGGATCGATGATATATCCTGAATACACGAATCATTAAACATTGACGAGTTAAACCCGCTTGTTTCAAGAGAGTTGTTCGAATTGAAATAATACATTTACACTATTTATAAGCATTCCTTGCTTAAAACAAAAATCATGGCAGTCAGTAGGATAAACATAAATTAAAGCCTGGAAACCTTTTTATCAAAGTAACCCTAATAAGAAGGTTTAGAGTTTCTATTCCTCTTTTATAATTAGTGATTTCTTCTTTCCTTTAATAAATTTCTATAGTAATTCTTATGTGCTTTTTATATTAACTTTAAACTC
This sequence comes from Stentor coeruleus, assembly GCA_001970955.1. Lineage (NCBI taxonomy): Eukaryota > Ciliophora > Heterotrichea > Heterotrichida > Stentoridae > Stentor > Stentor coeruleus. The sequence continues at coordinate 92,536 of MPUH01000041.1, forward strand.
TTGGAAGTATTTATAAATTTTCTTTAAAACATCGAATTTATTGACTTCCAGATTTTTTTCATCAAGAAAATATCAAAGCAGTTCAAAATAATCATTTTTTTTTAAAGGAAAAACTAAATTCAAAAACTTAAGAAGTCTTATGAATTGAACGCTATAATTTATAATAACGATGAGAGCAAATCTTATTATTGACAACAGAAAAAGAGGTCAGGCCCTTGTTCCTCAAAATAGGTCCAAAACAAGAGTTCAAATCAGAGAAGAAAAAAGTAAGTTTTCCTTATCACCAGAAGAAGAAAAGCTATACGGAGAGCGTTTCCCAGCAGGTTACAAAAAATTGAAAGTCCTAGGCCGAGGAGGCTGTGCTATAGTATGGCTCGCCGAAGACTCACTAACCGGCAAAAAAGTTGCCGTCAAACAAATCAGTCGTCTAAGCGGTTCAAATGCTGTAGACAGCTGTAAGCGTGAAATTCACTTCGGCAGTTTGCTTAATGAAATCGCTCATCCAGCTTTAAAAAGTATAGCCCGTCTCTTAGGTTCCAAATCTGACAAATCTGATCTTTGGGCATTATATGAAGTTGGAGGTCTAAGTTTAAGCAAAGCTCTTTATCATGTAAAAGGGGAATTTGTTAGAGGTGAACGTATTTATCTTATTGAACACCCTCCATTATATGAAGATTTCTCACACATTTCGACTTTAAGGTATTTCCTCAAAGAGCTTTTAGAAATAATCTCTGTGTTAAGTTCAATGAATATAGTCCATAGTGATTTGAAACCTGATAATATTCTTGTATCAGAAGGGAGATATGTAGGGATTAAGCTTATAGACTTTGGATCTGCATATCACTTTTTAGGAAATGGGTCTATAAGTACTGCTACACCTGAGTATATGCCCCCTGAAAGTTTGGAAAAATCTCATACACCAGGTGATCATATTAAGGAATTAGCTTTGACATCTCAGCCATGGTCTTTTGATATATGGTCTGTAGGTATGATATTATTGGAAATTATATCTGGGATACCTTTATGGATGTCTTTAAAATCTAGAGTGTTAAGACATGATAAACTTATAACATGTAGAGGGTTACTAGCTGCCCAGGGTCGCGACCCTGGGGGAATTATGAGAGCCCAAATAGAGATTACTCGAGATGTTTCTGGTATTATAAAGAAAGTGTCCGCTTTTGATGTCCCAGACTCCCTTTGTGACCTTATAGAGAAAATGTTAAAATGGGACCCAATGAGGAGGATTTCTCCAGCACAAGCCCTTAATCATCAGTTTATGACTTTTTAATGTGTATTCTATATAAAAAACAATATACTTTCTTGACCTTGAATATGTTAATAGGAGAGTTTCTAGCCAAGTAATGGCTATATAAATGTTTAGGATACTACAGAAAAGACTCTTTGCCAGCTTTGAGTATGACCTAGCTATAGTTGGAGGAGGACCTGGAGGCTATGTGGCTGCGATAAAAGGTGCACAACTTGGACTAAAAACCGCTTGCATAGAAAAAAGAGGTACTTTAGGAGGAACTTGTCTTAATGTTGGGTGTATACCAGCTAAATCCTTGTTAAACTCATCTCACAAGTATATGGAAGCTTCAAAACACTTTAAAGACCATGGGATATTATTTGATAAACTATCTGTGAACCTTGATCAAATGATGAAAACCAAAGAATCTGCAGTCACAGGATTAACTAGAGGTATTGAAGGTTTGTTTAAGAAAAATGGTGTCAGCTACTTAAAAGGAACTGCAAGTTTCAAAGACCCTCACACTTTGATGGTGAATAACTCAGAAGAAATCCGAGCGACGAATATCGTCATTGCCACAGGGTCTGAACCAAGTCCTTTACCAGGAGGGATACTTGAAATAGATGAAAAAAGGGTTTTATCTAGTACCGGGGCAATGGCTTTAAATGAGATTCCAAAAAGTATGACCGTTATTGGTGCTGGAGTTATAGGTCTTGAGCTAGGTAGTGTATATGCAAGACTTGGTACTGAAGTAACAGTAGTTGAATATTTACCCAGACTTGCTCCATTTTTAGATTTAGAAGTTGCTGTAAACTTACAAAAAATCCTATCAAAACAAGGTATCAAATTCATCCTTGGAGCTAAAGTTGTTGGAGGTGCAGTTGGGGCTAGTTCAGTTTCGGTTAAGCTGGAACCTGCTAGTCCAGGAATAGAAATCCCAAGAACTTTACAATCTGATTATGTACTTGTTGCTATTGGTAGAAGACCTTTTACTCAAGGATTACATTTGGATTATATTGATGTGACTAGGGATAAGATAGGTAGAGTTAATGTCAATGATCACTGTCAAACATTGAAACATGCTCATATTTATGCTATTGGAGATTGTGTTAGAGGACCTATGCTAGCACATAAAGCTGAAGAAGAAGGTATATTTGTTGTGGAACATATGACAGGTCATGGTGGACACTTAAACTACGATGCAATCCCTTCAGTAATCTACACCACTCCAGAAGTTGCTCAAGTCGGGAAAACTGAAGAGCAGCTCAAAGAAGCAAAAATCCCATACACTAAAGGCTCATTTCCCTTCTTAGCCAATAGTAGAGCAAGGGCGAATCATGACACTGATGGCTTTGTAAAAATTCTAGCTCATAAAGATACCAACACGATTCTTGGAGCTCACATAATCGGCCCAATGGCCGGTGAAATCATAATGGAACCAGTATTAGGTTTTGAATATGGAGCTTCAGCTGAAGATGTCGCAAGGACCTGCCATGCTCATCCAGGCTTTGGCGAAGCAATCAAAGAAGCTTGTCTAGCCACTTATGGAAAAACTATTAATTTTTAGATTAGTAATTATCATGTCACAAACCTCAAGAATCATCCAAGAGCGAGTGGTTTCTGTACCAAAGCATCTTTTAAAGTACAGAGATGAAATTTCTCCTTATGGAAAAGCTTATAAGCTTAAAAGTGCTATGGGGAATCGAATACTTTTAAATGACAAAAAGTCCAAATCACAATTGAGTCGTGGGCAGACTATGATAGAAAGAAAAAATGAGGAATATGAAGATTTGATTAAAGTTGAGAGGAATTATGTTAGGGAATTGATAAAATCCCCTATAAAAACTAGTGCTAAGCCATCGCTTGTGGGTAGTGGGATTAAGATGCCTAATCACACTAAAGGGAAGATTACTAGGAATAGGTTTGAAAGCTTGACGACATGTGATTTTATTAATTGCACACCGATTAAGAAGAGGAGTTTGGAGATGAGAAGGTCGAAATTTGCTTTAACCCCTGAAATCCTTAATAAAAACAATAATATGTGTAAGAAGTATTGATATTGAATATGGGGAGATATGCTAGGTTTTGGTTGATAGGATTGATTTTTGTTGGCTGCCTAGGGGCAAAGTTGAAAAAGTTATGAAATTTTAGATCGGCTTGCAATTTTTATAGGGAATTGTGACTAAAATCAAGCTATTTATTTTAGATTGTTGTATTGTTTTATTTTTACTTTGGATTTTATGACCAACACCAAGAATTATGATTTTTTAAAGCAACTAAAGATATTTCTATACAATTCAACAACCTTTAGTATCATATGCCTTCTTTCTTATCTCTAACACAAATTCCTTAATACTCATCAGTTTTTTTCTTATAAATCCAACAAAAGTTGTATCTGATATCCCTAATAAACCCACTATTCTATATATAAAATTATCTTATTAATATGCTTTACTCGTTATTCCAGGAATATGACTTTTTCTCTGTAATCCTCCTGAGCTCCTACATTTATTAAGTCCACCTAAGACCATCCCTATAGACTTTCTCAATATCTTAGTCTTATCTTTATCACAAACTATATCAGGAGATGATAGCAAACTGTCTAAACTAAAAACATCAAAAGAAGTATTAACTGGCTTTACCTGTCTTGATTTATACCCTATATTTTTAGGCTTATATGTGCTATTAAAACTGTGCATTTCAGGGATTGTCTCAAGATCAGTAGACTCTTCAGTTATTAAACTTTGGCTTTTAAAACATTTTTGAGTAAGTATCCGTTTTTCTCTTTGCAATTGTTTAATTTCATGAGATTTTTCGTCTAATAGGGCTCGGAGTTTATGGTTTTCATTTTCGATGTTGAGGATTTTGATTGAAGTTTTTTCAGTACTTTCTTCGATATCTTTTGTTTTTCTGTCCATTTCTTCACGGATTTTGAGCTGGTCTAGTTTTTTTGGAAGTTTCATGCATTGCAGTCGGGTTTGGAGTTTTTGAATACTATTTTTGTTTGTGAGTTGATTGAGGTCAAGCTCTTCGATTTTCCATTTTAGATCTTCAGTTTTGACTATTAGTTCGTTTCTGGTTTTGATACAAGTCCTCACTTCAGACTCTTTGCTTTGGATGCTTTTTTCCAGCTTGTTATTCATAATTTCAATCTGGAATTCATCAAGAATATTAAAATCAGCCTTAAACTTCAATAGCTTCTTTATATTATCCCTAATATCAGTAAGAATCTCTTCGGGACTTAAAGCGTTAACATCAGGAATTGGCTCATGAGCAAAAAAGTCATCAACAACAATAGTTTCATATGAGTAAATACACCGATACACTTCCTTAAGATAAGATACAAGAGCTCGGTTGTTCTGTTCGTCCATTTACAATCAATGGATTTTATTGGTTAATTCTTTAAGTATCATTTTATTGTTTTGAGATGATTTAAGAGGAGAATAATATATAAAGGAACTAAAAATAATTTCGTATTAAAGTAAGATTTTTCAAGTGAAATTGACGTAAATGCATGCTGATAATGTTAGGGATAGAATCTGAATAGAGAAAATTCATAGAGAATGATTTTACTTCTTGGTAAATTTAAATATATATCAAGATGAAAGAGAAATTTAATAGAGTTTTAGTATAACAAAGTGCCGAAACATACAGAATAGTAGTTTTTAAGAATAGAAGGGATGTTAATAGGCTTTTATAGAGGAAATATAAAATAAGAAGCTGAGGAATCTTATAGTATGATAAAATAGATGATAACGATAGAACTTTTTGGACTAGGATGATGCTGGAAAATTATGATGCTGAAAATAGTTTGTTTAAGATAGACAAGCTTATTCATGATAATTTTACAATAAGAAAAACAAATTAGTTTAAAAAAAAGAATCTCAGAAAGGATAATTATTATAATAGACAAAATAAAGCTATAAGAATACTTTAGATGTTGTAAGCTTATGTTAAAGTAGGATTTGCGTTGAAATAAGTCAGAAACTGTCATAGTTTTATATTGTTTAGTTAAATAGTTATGCAACTTTGAGTTGAAATAATATACATTGAAATAAAAAATGCATCATACTAATATAGTCTAATTTTTCATATAAAATATTCAGCCCTAATATAAAATCAACTTTAAAATAGCAAGTCCCTTATCATAAATACATTCCAATAATCCTCTATATAATTAGTTAGTTAGAAAATATATCGTTCACAGTCGTGAACTCTGTATTAATTAATTTAATCCTCTATATAAAAGTTAAACCCACATTTTCATAAAATAATCCCTACTAAACCCTTCAAAATCTTCTAATAAAGAGCCTAAATGCTATCCAAATAGTCTATCAATCAAAAACCCTTCATCATATTATATAACACAAAAATCTTTACTATATTATCCACTTATACAATCTAACTCATAACCTCCACAACACAATCCTCACCTCTTAACTCAGGCATGCTTCTAACATCATAACTAATCCCAGTAGATAAATCTATATCAATATGAACTTCCCTATACTGAACCTTTCCAAAATTAGTAGATGAAACACCTCTTTCAATATTCATCTCTTGCATTTTCTTTCTATCAATAGCTCTTGGTATCAAAACATCAGCATTTTTAATCCACTGATGTTTTAAAGCATCTTGACTACACAGCCTCTCTTCAGGATCTCTTTTTATACATTTAATCATAAAATCTATAGCAAAAGGTGTAAATGACTTCCAATAAGGTTCTTCAAAGCTCAGATTAGCTTTTAAAGTTAAGTCAATAAGAATCTGTTTTTCTTTATGATCAAAAGGTAGCCTTCCACGTAATAATAAATATGTTATAACCCCAATTGACCATATATCAACTTTACAATTATAACCTGATTGAATTAGTACTTCCGGAGCTACATAGCCTAAAGTTCCACATGCTAGGTTTTGGGTATCATTTGGCCCTGCAAATTTTGATAAGCCGAAATCAGCTAGTTTTATTGTAGGAATATCTGATGAATCTGTTAATAAAATATTTTCAGGCTTTATGTCTCGATGTACAATACAAAAATCGTGAAGATAGGATGTGGCTTCTAATAATTGCTTTATTATTTTACTTGCTGAATATTCAGATAATACTTTTTTTTTTACTAGTCGATCAAAGAGTTCTCCACCTTCAACAAGCTCCATTACGATTAGGAGATGTTTTTTGCTATCGAAAATATCTTTGATTTTAATAACACCTGGGTGATTTAATACTCTTAGTATACTAATTTCGCTTTGAATCAGCTCCTTTTCTAGGGAGGAAAGTTTGGATTTTGTTATTACTTTTACTGCCCATTTTTTGTAGGTCGAATTTTCAGTGCATGAATAAACATCAGAAAATTTCCCATGGCCAATTTTTTCCCCAATGGTGTAGAATTCTTTGAATTTCCTGTAATTTGATGCGTTTTCTAAGAAACGAAGCCAATCATCGCGTTCTTTACGTGAGTCACTCCAGAGCATGATCTCACCAAAACTAAGGTTCTGGTGAGTAATTGAAATACCAAATTTGTTAGAAATATAATAATCACCTATAATTTCCATGTAGCACCCTTCCATATAAATCACCTCACCAGGTTGTTTACAATTAGTATTTTCATACAAAAGCAGTACTTTATTCCTTAATATCGCATATTTACTTACAAGTTTTTCTTCTATTTTCATATACAATTCTCCAGATATTTGTGAGTTTAATGATGATAGCATAGGCGCTTGTGTCATTGTCAGTTCTAAATCGTTACACCAAATTTCTTGGTTAAAGCATTTATCGAAAACTTTGACAAAATTCGGAGCTGTTTTAAGGAATTCTTGAAACTGGGTAAAAGTTAAAATGCCTTTAGTACCGAAATTTGATATAAAACTTTCTACTTGATTATGTGAAACTTGATCTTCATTCAAGGTGGTTGAGATTTTTACTACAGTTTTACTGCGTTTTTTAGCTGATTTTTAGTTACTTCTTATTGGCTTTACTGGGACATCTAAACCTATATCAGGATTTTGTAGAATTTCATGTCCTAGTAAAGATACCTGAATAAAAATTTACAATGATATTCATTTCTTTTGCATCTAGGACTAGATCATCTTTACTATCACATATCTCAAAAATAACCTTATTTTTATTTTCAATCGTTTCTTTACAGTAACTTGCAATCGCAGTCAAAAAACATTCAAAATCTATTAACTGTGTTTTATTCATATCAAAATACATAAACAATCTTTCACCTAAAACTCCCTAAGTAGTCCATACAGGCAAATAAAAAACCTTAGCAAATACATCTTTATCAATATTCCCTTTATCAGACCTTCTTGCCAAATCATTGTAAAGTAACTGAAGCATCAAGCTTTCTTTCTTTGAGACTATTTATCATATACATCTAGCCAAAACATTTTTCATATTATTCAAAGACCTTAAAGGTATCTTGAGTTTTCTTATTGTCGAAGCCTTCCTATTTTTAGAAGAACATATTCCCATAATCTCTTTTATATAAATCACATAAAAAGTCTTTTTTTCTATTAAATCCTATAAACCTATATAAAATCTACATAGAAATTAAAAACACAAAATTTAGTATTCGATTCTCTCTGATTCAGAAACCTTAACACTGACTCTTGGAATCCTGTCTTAACTATAAAATACTAAAATTTCATCGAAAAGCATTAAGACTGAATCCAACATGCAAGACATCTGAAGGAAGTTTTTTAAAGAACGAATGTTTGAGTAATACACAAATTTGTTGGATTTTTTTGCAAATTTGAGTTTAAGTTTTCCCTAGTACAGCTAAAAAAAATTGAAGAAGATGTTTNTAATACACAAATTTGTTGGATTTTTTTGCAAATTTGAGTTTAAGTTTTCCCTAGTACAGCTAAAAAAAATTGAAGAAGATGTTTGTTTAAACAATTATATCATAAGCGTGTTATAACAAAGAGTCTGAAGTTTTTAAGATGAAAAATAGTCTTTTATATGGACAAATTTAAATTTGATGCATTTTTTAGAGGAAAAAGAGGATAGTCAAACCTTTAGATGAAACTATTATAAGCAAAGGGTATGAGGCAATTATAAGGGAAAATTTTTGTAATCATGTCTTATAGTATGAAAGCCGGTGTCCATTTGTGCAGTAAAGAGATTATTTATTAAAGGAAAAAGTTTTAATAGGTTAACATAACAGATGATGGTTGAGCATATGAAAAGTATATAATGCAGGTGAGAAAAAATATATTAACAGGTTTTATATGGAGATGCTACATTTATAAGCCAAGTGCTTGATTAAAACCTTGAGTTGCAGATTATATATTAAAAATATGACAAAAGTATTAAAAACGTAAAAAATAGTTTCCGTGCATAAAACTTCAGTATGCAAGTCTAGTTTCTCAGATGAATTCAAGGAAAATCAGCCTTTTAAGACTTATGATCTAACTGCTCATAAAAGGAGTAGGCTATAAGGTTCAACTTCGGCATAAATTCAACGATATAATTTAAGAACTTCTTGAACCTGATGAGGAAAATCCATTGTTATGACTTGAATAAAAACTAAAAACTAAAAACCAAAAAAGCCATAAAAAACACTTTAATCTCAACAGCTAAGATTACTAATAGCCTTATCACAATAAGAGCATTTTGACTGAGCAGTTATATGCATTGCACACATGTTATAGCAGCTTAAACAACACTTATTTTCTCTTCTCCTAGGCAATTTGCATTCCCTGCAATATACAAACGATTGATTAAAATAAAATTTTGGATCTCCTTGTGGTTGATTTGATTTTTGTCCACATTTTAAGCAAGATGCTAGGCTATAACGATATATACAATAATTGCAATATACCAAACAACAATCGTTTATAGAGAACATTTCAATTTCATACATACGGGAACACCCTCCACAAAGGTTATAGCTGCAGTTTGATTGATCTTCTAGACAGCCTATTATGCAGCTGTAACTATACTCATCTCTTTCCATCCTTGTTGTAAATTCTTCCATAAATGCTTCGAGTTCATCTTTAGTAAAAAGCACAAAACAAACTTCTAACTTAACATTTTTAAGTGTTTTTGCAGCATCTGCAAACCCATCAAAGTGGCATTTAGCCGCCTCTTTTTTCGGAAATCCAAACGTTCCACATGAAATTCCTGGGATAGCCAATGACTTTAGATTCTGGTCTTTAGCTTCAATAATACAATTTTTAACAGAATCTTTCAAATTTCTTTTTTGATAATCTGAGGCATAATTTCCATTTACCACAGGCCCAACAACATGGATAACATTCTTAAATTTTAATTTTCCAGGTCTAGTCGTAAATGCTTTATTTTCACTCAGAGATTTATTGTTTTTAATATATTTTTCGCAATCTTGAATAAGATCATTACCAGCTTCATAAGCAATCTGTCCAGCTAATCCTCCTCCATGATCCAGCCTTTCATTAGCAGCATTAACAATGCATTCTACTTTATATGAATGCATTTGTAGGACGCTCCCACTATAAACTTTAACCTGAAAATCATTAATGCATGCCTGAGCACATAATACAGGAAAGCCTGAATCATAATTCAAAGGAATCTCCATATATACTTTATTATAGAACATATTAAAAATTTCCTTATATAAATGTCTTTTCGAGAAAACTTTGGAAGATGTTTACTTGTCGCAATCTGTGTTCTTGCTAGCATTGGCAAATTCACAAACCCAAAGCCAAGTGAGGAAACTTTGAGTGATGGTTATAGTAGGGCCTTTGCTAAAGCTAAAGAATATGGGGTGACCTTGCCTTTAACACCACAAGTCCTTAGTGGGTATACTTTAGAAGTTATTTACTTAACTGGAGCTTTATTACTTTTAGGTAGTCTTTTGGTTATTTTTAGAGTTAAGTTTGGCTGTTTTTTGCTGTCATCTTTACTTTTGTCTTTTTGTGCTGTGATACATAACCCATATTTGTATACCAAAGATAAGGAGTTTTATATGCATGCTTATATGTTTGTACTGAATCTTGGACTTATCGCTGGGTTGTGCTTGACGTGTCCTGCAAAAGCACAAGATAAAGAAAAAACCGACTAGTAATAATTAGAAAGTTTAAAGATTCAGAGTTTTTATTATAGGTGAATATTTGTAAAAGGAGGATATTATGAAGTTTGATATGATAAAATATATCAAAAAAAATTTTCCATCAAATATAAAATTGCTTTATCAAAACCATATATAATCTTATATCCTAAAAAGATAAGTATCTTAGTAGCTAAAAATCATCATTTTCTATATACAATTATGAGTATCAATTGTCCTCAAAAACTTCTAATCATTTATGCTTATACTCAAACCATATATAAATTTCTTTATATTATTTTATACAAACCAGCTCTGAATATTTTCTCATGATAAAAACAATAGAATAACCCTTGTATAATAAAAAGAAAATATTTAAACTTTATATAAATTTCTAAACGTAATAGCTGAATTCCTTTTCCGCCTCTTCCTTAACAAACCTCAAATTCTTCAAGTATTCCTCATAGCAAAAAGATGGTCCCTCAAGAGCTTCTTTAGTATGGCTATTCGAACCTTCTCTACCTTCAATAACAATGTCAACGCATGATTTTAGATTTTTTTCTGCTATCGATTGATGGGTCTGAACGAAATTCATAGCTTTTTTTATGCTGTTCATGCATTGATTCTCACATTGGAAAGCTCCTGGGATTTTTTTTGTTTCAAAGCATGATCTAGCACACTTAGCTGCTTTAAATTTGAGATTTATAAATTCTTTTTCAAGAAGCGCATACAAAGATCCTGACTCTTTTTCTAATAGTAATTCAAGAACCTTTGTATCCATTTTTGTATATGGAAAATTAGATATGAATTCAACCAATATAGGTTTTTATAATAAATCTGTTGTGTAATAGGTATAAAAAATGCATATATTTGTGTATCTTATATGTTATTTTTTGGTTATATCTTTAAGGTATTAATGATAGTTAATGATATTTTAATATATATTTTTTATGGCTGTTTTTGTTTTCTTATAATGTTTTATTAGATTTTCTATATAATAATATTATACAAAATAATTCTCAGATTGCATAAATGGAAAGCAACGAAATACGTAAAAAAATAGCTGAAGGCTGCATAAAAAATTATCGAGTTACTGACCGCAAACGATATGCTGCCCATTTCGAATATCAAGATTTAGTAAATAAACTATTAAAAATACAACTTTCAAATTCAGATATTCCTCAAACACTTATTGTCTCTAAGGTAACTAAAATATGCACAAGTTCACCTGCTACAATTCAAACTGGGTCTAAATCTTGTAAAACTGATTCAAAAAGTTCAGTATCACCTTTATTAAAGACTAATCGGCTAATTGAAATTAAGAATAAAGAAAAAGTCCTTTCCAAAGCTAAAAATGGGTGTGTTAAGGCTGCGAGCAGGCAGAATTCTACGCTTGCACCTCAGCAACAAATACAGAGTCATAAAAAATCATCATCTAATCATTTAGTTGCATCAATTAAGCAATTATCTGTTGTCAGGGTTATAAAGAAAAAGTAAATTTTGCTTTTAAGAGTAAATTATCATGATTACTATAAAATTAAACATGTGGAGATGATTATATTTAATTTTTATAGAATAATTTCTTATGAGTAATAGATTTATTTCTGATTTTATATATTAGAAAGTGTCTGTATTTGTATAAATTACAATGATTTAAGAAGAAATAGAGAGTAAAGAATCTGATGCTTGAATTCAGGCGATTATATAATAAATTATTTTTATAGTTAAATATCTAATATATGTAAATAATAATGACTATACTTATTTTATTAATTGTGACAGTGTTTTACTATAAAAATTGTAATTTAAATACTATTTTGTTATTATTTTAAACTTTTAAATTAGCTTTACTGTGGAAATTATATAATATTTTTTTATGAAATAGTATAATTTGTTTATAACTATTTTTAATGTTTTGTGTTTGAAATACTTGAGTGTAAATGGTTATAGTAGTATTTTATACTTTATGTTTATTGTTATCAGATGAATGAAATTTTATTTCAATCTTTGATGAGGTTTTTGCTGTATTTTTCTACAAATTTTATTAGTTATTGAAAATCTCAAATCTGTATAGAAACATATTTATATTAGCAAAAGTTAATATTATATATTTTATCAATATTTTCCACACATAAAATTCCTAACTATACTATAAAACTTTTAAAAGTCTTATAAGCATTAAAAACATAATTCCTATAGAAACTTCCTTCTCTACCAATAACTAAACAATTCAATCCTTATTTCTCAACCCTTTCGATACAAATTATCGTAAAATTATAATTTTTATACTTTATCACAGGCATAAAAATCTTCTCTAAAGTCTAGCACCCTGCATTTTTGGCATCATAAAGCCTACTCTATTTTTGAAAGCCTATATAAAATCAAACTTTATCATTAAAAACATAACCCAATCTTTATCCATGACCATTTCCCATATAATATATGGGAACTGGATGCATTTACAAACTAGGTCAAAACCCTAATACTAAAACTGAAGGTATAAAAGTAATCCTTACTCAGGTTGAAGAGACCGGACTGACAAAACTTAATCTTCGAAAAAAGCAAATCTTCCAAACACAATTCTCAGAGACCAGCTTTATGGAATTGACAACACCTAGAAGCGGAACTCATATCAAATGGCGTAGAGGCGATCTTATAGGTGAAGGTGCATATGCAAAAGTTTATCAATGCTTAAACATTGTAACAGGTGAGTTACTAGCTCTAAAAACTTTTTATGTAATATTTACAATAGATAAGTGAAAATCCAAGGAAAATTGAAAGAGAATTTCAACAAATGCGCAAGGAAATAAGGGTACTGAAAGCTCTGAACCATGAAAATGTTGTCCATTATTATCAAGCTGATCTTTCAGAGGATTTGAAATCTGTGGATATTTTATTAGAATATGTACCTGGAGGAAGTTTGAAGTCGATATTAGTCAAGTATAAGAGTTTGGAAATATCAGTGATTAGGAATTATAGCAGACAGTTGCTTGAAGGATTGAAGTATTTGCATGATAATAAGATTATTCATAGAGATCTTAAGCCTGCAAATGTTTTGATTTCTCCTACAGGGGTATTGAAACTAACAGATTTTGGTTCTTCAAAGCAATTTGATGATTTGGAAAGCAATTTGTCGAGGTCGCTTAAGGGATCTCCTTATTGGATGGCCCCTGAGGTTGTTAGAATGGAAGGACATAGCTTTTCAGCTGATGTATGGTCCTTTGGGTGTATTTTAATTGAAATGACTTCCGGCAAACCTCCATGGTCTAATTACAGCAATGATAGCAAAATTGTGATGGAACTGATATCTAAAGAAGGATCACTGCCTGATATACCAAGTACTGAACCTTTGCTACAGGAGATTATTACTCAATGCGTGAATAGAAATCCTAATGAAAGACCAAGTCCACAAGAATTACTTGAAAAAGATTTCTTTAAAAATATATAATATATATGGATTGACTTTTTATTTGAGTATATATTTTATATTAAAGATAAGCATATAGAAGCATTATTGAAAATTAGTTTTGCATAAAATTTGCAAAAAAATAAAACTAAACCATAGGATAAACGAAAAACAGATATCATATTAAATTAATTTATAAATTATATTCGGAATCTGGTGGATCATAAAGGGAGGTTTAATTTAAAAAATAAACAACTACTTCAGTAAAATGCTCATTCCAAACTCTGAAATAGCATTTCCTCTAATAAATGCAAAAAATAACTATAATTTGCAAACTTTGCATGTGAAATTATAAAAGAAATTAAAATCCTCAATATTTTTCTATCGAAATTCTTAAATTTAAGCCTTCCTTATCTTCTTTTCAAAATTATTTGAAAATCCACCTAGCACTCACCTATCAAAGCCAAATCCCTCTACCCAATACCATTTTTACTAAACCCCATCCTAAAATTCGCTATTTTCCGCTATTTTCAAAATAAATCTAACATCAATAAATATGTTCTGTGGAAGTACAAGAAACCTAATTATAAGCGAGATGACAACAATGCTAAAACAAATCGAATCAGAAAACTCTTACTTCGAAAAAGAAAGAAACGAACTAAAATCAATATATCACAATCGACCTACAGAAGAACGCAACATAGTCAAAGATATCCTGATAATGCATACCGATTTTGATGGAGGAGTAAACAAACTTAAAGACATAGTCGAAGAACTTGTGACAATACCATCAGAAAAAACTGTGACAACAGATAAAGCTCAAGATTTAGCATCGCAAATAGTTGTTATGCAATCATCACTAGTAAGAAAAAACGACATTCTTCAAAAGTGTTTGGTACAGAAAATCCATTATCAGACGCTAAAAGATGAAGCTAAAGTGAATATTAATGAAGCTACAAGAGATAAAGACCAGATGAAATTTAAACGTATAGAGATTTCGAATTATGAGCATCATGATATTTTTGTTAAAAAAATAAAGTTTTTAAAAAGTGAAATCGAAAGATTTAAAGGGCTTATAACGAATTTGAAAAGTAATAATTATGATGAAGAATATGCATTAAATGAAGAAGAAAGTGCTGTGATGATGCTTAATGATAAACAAGCTTTTATGAAATTACAACAGGTTGTAGATGAGAGTATGAGAATTGAAGAGGAAATCGGAAGAATAAATACGAAGATAATGGGTAAAGCAGCTTATGGGAAAGATAGGATATTAATAGATCAAAAGAAAATGAGAATTGGAGAGTTAAAGATAAAGCTTAGGAATTTGAATGAGGAAGATGCTAGATTTAATGAAGATGGGAGAGAGGATGAATGTACTAAGAAAATTAGGATACTTGATGGAATTATTGGGTGGAAAAAAGAGACAGTGAAAAATAAGATAGGGATGCAAGATTTAAGGAATAAGAGCATGCTTAAGGAAATTGAAGCGAGTTTGAATAGAATAAAGCTTTATTCTTCGCAAAGTGGAGAATATAGATAGTTTTATTATATGATAATTTTGAATTTAAGATTAGATGCTTTGGGGGTTTTTGAAGAGAAAGAGGAATTTTATGATTTGAGAATGTGCTGTTTTCAGGTTAGTATGATGGAAAAATGCAAAATTTACAAGTTTTAAGATATTGGATATTTTAAAAAGGCATATTGGTATTATATAGTACCACGTAAAAAACTACTAAAATTAATTTTTATTAATCTAATAGATATAACTTAATTTCATACAGCCTCTATATATTTCTCAATTCTCAAACTTGTATAACAATAATATATTCAAAATTGTATACTTAAAAGAATGCAAGCAATTAAACTTATTCTATATTATGAACAATCTAATAACCCTTATCTGCAAAACTTTCACTTAATCATAAATGCATCATCTCTAAAAATCCTTGTACTACAATCCAAATGTCTTATATCATCATTTGTTTTCTATTCAATCATCATCTTAAATCCAATTTTTATTTTCATATTTTCCTCTGAATTCTAATCTTCACATTCTAAAAATCCTCATCAAGCCTATACAAATTTTCAAATAAAAAAAGTCTTATATTTATAATATAACATGGCCAGCAGATATCTACAGCAATACCCAATCCCAGCAGATTTCCCATCAATCCTCCGTGATTTGACTAGAGAAATCCTCAGACTGCAGCCAAAGAACATAGTTGAATTTTCAGCCAAATACTTCAAATGCAAAATCGACGTAATATACAATTAGAAAACCCCATTTAGTTGGGAACAGTCAAAATCTAGAGGTCCACGTCCTTGCGACTACCCGAAAGTTCAACGACCAGCTCCTTCAAAAGTTATTGTTNTAGAGGTCCACGTCCTTGCGACTACCCGAAAGTTCAACGACCAGCTCCTTCAAAAGTTATTGTTTCCACTCACAAAGCAGAAATTTATGTGCCAAAGAAAAAAACCGCTACTGAAGACCATGAAAATACCCAAAAAACCCCAAGAGAACAAACTAAAGATAAACCTACAGCTAATGAAACTACAAAAGGTAAGCATGATCATCATTCAAGAAGAGAATCTAATCATAGTGAAGGAAGGGAGGCTTTGAATATTTCAGGAAATGTCAGCCTTCCTTCTAACCCAGATGATGCAGCAGAGCATTATGTTGGCAATTTACTTGAAAAAGCAGAGACGAATATGGTTCATGCATAGTAATAAATACATGAAGAAGTTTATAGAAAATTAATTTTTTTTAAATCAAAATTGAATGGGTACTATTTTAAGGATAATGCTTTTTTTTAGCTTTATCAGAAGGATTTAATGCTATGGTTATATACAAAAATTTTATATGAAATAAAACTATAAGATTTTTTAGATAGAGACTATACTTAAATAAAATAAGTCATAGGGATCTATTGGAAATATTAAAGTGCTAAGGTAAAAATGATACCTTTTTAGAAATAGGATAATAATTGTTTTGTAGCATTTGAAAAACTTATACTTATAAATATAATTAAAAAATCTTTATGATGCTTATTTTTCCTTACGAAAATAAGTTAATTGATTACATTTTTAAAAAGTAAAAATCTTGATATATTCTCAATAGTTTCTGCCATCATATTGTTACCTATCATAAACTCACCTATTCCATTCTATTACTAATAAATGGAAGTTTGCATTATAGGTGGTGGTTTTTCAGGAACTATTTCGGCCAAAGTATCTTTAGACAAAGGTCTAATACCAGTGATCCTCGAGCGTATGCCATCAGTAGGGGGTCTTTGGAACAGTGGACTCAAAGACTGGGGGACATGGAATTCTTTAGGTGGTGTAAGGTCAAAGCATGTAACAGCATTTTCAGACCATTTCTGGGACATAACAGAAAATGATTTCCCTACACCTTTAGACAATGTGCAATATCTTCGTAGCTATATAGACAAGCATAAGCTTCTTCAATATTATCATGTGAATTGTGAAGTAATAAGCATAGAAAAACAAGAAAATGACTATTTAGTTAAATGGAAAGAACAAGTGGAAACTAAAGAGAAAATTTTCCCATATGTTATAATTGCCTCAGGGAAACTGTCAAATGCAAATTGCCCTTTTCCTAACCTTGAAAAATATAAAGGACTTTTACTTCATGGAGGAAGTTATCGAAGTCCTGAAATATGCGCTGGAAAAAAAGTAGTAATTATAGGAAAAAGCTTTACTGGGTCTGATATAGCTTTGGATATAAAAGATGTGGCTGAAAGTGTTGTGCAGATATATAGGAAACCTTATAGTTGTGCGAAAAAGTATTTGGAAGGAGTGCCTTATGATTATTTTTTATATAAGATTCCAGAGAGTAATGAGAATAATGATATAGTGCCAAATTTGGTCCAGGCTGAAAAGTTTAATAAGACCCTGTGGAGTATGTTTGGTAACCCTTCTGAAGTGCTTGCTGATTGGGAAATACAAGAAGAGTCATTAAGAAAAGAGTTTTTCACTTTTTCTGTGCAGAGCAATGAGTATTACAATGCGGTTTCTACTAGGAAAATATCTTGTGTCAAAGGAGAAGTTGTGGATTTATATGAAAATGGTGTAGTTCTGGCTGATGGGCAAATGATTGAGTGTGATGTTGTCGTAGCTTGTATGGGTTTTATGTCAAATTATATGTTTTTATCTGAGGAAATAAGAAGGATCACTCAATATAGGCCACAAGATCGATTGCTTCCAACTGTACTTTATAGGTCTATTCTTCATCCAGATTTACCGAAAATGTGTTTTGTAGGGAATTTTTTAACTCTAGCCCCAGGAAGATTTGAGCTACAAGCTGAGATTGGTGTTAGGTTTATGATTGGGACTTTAGAAGTTGATAATGAAGAATTATGGCAAGGAGTTAGAGATGAGGAGTTTATTAGGGAAAATATGAGGATGCTCATGTGGCCTTATTATTTTATTCCTTATCTTGCAGAGTGTTTGAGGATTTTGAAGATTAATTTGGATCTAAGGAGATTGGAGAAGGTGTATGGGGCTAGGAATTTACCAATCTTGCCGTATTTTTTGTTTAGAGACAGAAATGGACAGGATGAGGTTTGCAGAAAGGCGTGTGAGGAGCTTAAGAAAAAATACCCTTGTTTTAGGGATGAGTTAGCAGCATTATAAAGTGTCTTGATAATTTAGAGGATGCTTAAGGTTTATAAATTATAAATAAACCATAATATTATTTTTTAGTCGGAAATAAGGAGTATAATAAAAACCATAAAAGATGTGAAATTACTATCAACAACTCCATTTTAGAAATTGATGGATTAATAAACTACTATCAATCTTTCTACAAAGAAATAGTATATATTATAAGCTTTTAATATTTGCATTATATTAACCTAAATAACAATAGCATGAAACATGCTTTGACTTGCTACGAGGAGAATCTACATAAGTTAGTTAATCATTTATTTATTTTTTGAAATCTCATCTGCAGACATACATATTTGTAATTTTTTAAAGGCGCAATTTAGTAATATTTTGCAATTTATATAATCCACTTAAAATAATAAATTCAGTAATACGGTATTTTAAACTCTTTAAAAATTATTTTATCTGCACACATCTCAGATTTATATAATTATATATAAAATGAATTTTTTAAAAAACCTTTTGAGCAATGCTAGGAATAAAGGCTTCTGGTATTGTAGATGCATGCATTATTACAGTTATCTAAAATATAAGCTAAGATTTTTATCTTGGGCTTGCATGGAAAGCAAAAAAATATTCAATCAGAAAAAACAGCCTGTCTGAAATAGAAAACTATATCTATAATGACATTTGTAAATTTTAAGATTAAGTTAGCATGACCAGAATGAAAATCATGCTACACAAAACTGTAGTCATAGACTGAATGGACATAACTGCATTTCTGTCAAGTCAAGGAGCAGATTATTCATAAATTATTATAGAAATCCTAACAATTCATATAGTTACATAAATCATAAAGACATATATAGATTCATACAAAATCCAGTAAAATATACTTTACTTAAAGTTTCTGAATTAGGAAAAGAGCATGATTATAAAACTTCTCAGAACTATAGCAACACACAGAGATCCATACAGAAACAGTCGCTAGAAAAGGTTCAGCTTCACAAAGAATACAAATTGCAGAAATCTCATATTCGCCCATCTTATACAAAAAAATAAAAAGTAGTTTCGGTCTCCTGATATGTAATATTTTTATCAATTTATTTGATATTATAATCAGGAAGAAGCACTTCTAAATATATGATGAAGTAAAAAAAGTACTAAGAAGTGAACGTCATTCATAAAAAAAATAACTTCTTTGCAATACAATCAGCATATGACGAACAATAATAATTTTAATCAGAACTATTATATTGGTTATATTTTCTTCGTCTATTATAAAAAATAATATTTTATTATTACTAATTATAATATGGAGTTAGATAAAGTCAGACTATATCTTGAAGAAATTGAGATTCCTTCAGATTATAGCGTAGAACTTTGGAAAAAGGCTTATCTTAGAGTGAAATCTAAGATAATGTACACAAAAATAACTGAGACTTACTCACCACTAACTCAAACAGTAAGGTTAACAAGAAAAAGTAATATTCCTGTGAAAATATCAATGCCCTATCTGATACTACATCCGAATTCACGTATGAAATTTGTGTGGAACTATGTGCTAATAATTTTATTAATTTATACAGCTACCATCACCCCTTTTCGAATATGTTTCATTGACTCAGTTACTTATTCTTCATGGTGGTGGGCTGATGCACTAGTTGATATTCTTTTCGCAGTTGATATTATCATCAATCTCAATAGTGCGTTTTATAATGAAGACAATCAGCTTGAGACATCACGCAAGTATATTTTCCTAAATTATTTGAAAACTTGGATGTTTCTTGATATTTGTGCCTTGCTTCCTTACCAAATTTTCCAACCCAACCCCACATCATCAAGTAGCAAGCTTATAAAAATGATTCGTTTACTGCGATTGTACCGGCTTTTCAAAATCTATCATCTCATAAAGCAGTTTAAAAACGCAGGAAATATTGAAGAAACGCAATTGATACAAGAAGGTTTCGTCATTAACGAAGCATTAAAACATCTGATCAAATTCAGCCTCAAAACCTTAATTGCTATTCATGTGATATCATGTTTATGGTATTTCTCAGCAAAAATACAGGATTTTGAGCCTGGCACCTGGGTGGCTAGAATGAATTTCGAAGAGTATTCTCTAGGTCAGTTATATTTAAGAAGTTTTTACTGGGCATTTACAACGTTGTCAACAGTAGGCTATGGAGATATCCACCCTGAGAACAATATTGAGATGCTAATTGCAATAGCTTGGATGCTATTCGGTATCTGCTTTTTTTCCTACACCCTAGGGATTTTAAGTTCAATGCTTTTATCACAAAACACCAAAGAAATTGCTTTAAACAAGAAACTCTTAGCCGTTGACGAGTTTATAAAAGAAGAAAAACTCCCAGTTAGGCTGAAAAGGGAAATGAAAGAGGCTTTAAAATATTCGAATGAAAAAAATGGATTCTCATGGGCTGATAAGCAAGGGATTTTAAATGAATTACCAGCCGAACTAAGATATGAAATTGCTGTAAAAATGCATTCTGGGGCAATTTTGAATATTCCTTATTTTATGGAAAAAGATAAAGTGTTTATTGCCGCTATAGTCCCTTTATTAGGAAATATTCATGGGAAAAAAAGAGATTATGTTTATAAAGAAGGAGATTATGCTAGCGATATTTATTTTATTATAATTGGTCATGTGACATTGATGTGCATTGATATTCCTATTAAAAGCTGGAAGTCAGGGAAGTATTTTGGGGATATTGAAGTTATGGAAAAAACTACAAGAGATTATTCGGTATATTGTGCGGCCAATTCTCAGTTGCTTGTTATGAGTAGAGATGCTATAAATTTTATCCATAGTGAGTTCCCAGAATATTCTAATGATATGTTAATAACGGCAAAACTGAAGAAAGAGAGGCTTGACAATTTGAAAAGGAAAATACATATTTTCACACGAATTAAGAATCTAGGGTTAACTAAAGGAAAATCTGCTGAAAAAATAAAACTACTAATACAAAACGAGATTAAAATTGAGAATTTGATTATTGGTAATAGAAAGGAAAAGGCAAACTTAGGTAATTTTCTTAAAAGCATACTTGAGATTGATCAAAACATTTCTAAATCTGAAAAAAAGCTCACTCTTGCCCTCGAAAAAACCGAAAAGATACTCAATAAATACTTGCCTAATAATCTTGAAATATAATATATTAGATTATAAAAGACTTAAATCTAAAACTAAATGCACAAATTAAAATAATTCATAATCACTCAGGACAAAGCATACTTAAAACTTTCATATCCCATAGTCCATATANATAAAAGACTTAAATCTAAAACTAAATGCACAAATTAAAATAATTCATAATCACTCAGGACAAAACATACTTAAAACTTTCATATCCCATAGTTCATATATTTTTTTTATCTCTTATACTAAAGCCTAACTCTTTTTAATCCATCTAATATAAAAAATTGTCATAAAAATTCTCTTCATACAAAATTCATCCTATCTCATAAGTTAAAACCTCTTTCCGCATAATTTCCCCAGTATTTTAATCTTCTTAATCTTCATCATACACAAAAATCCTCAAATAGTTTTATTTCTACTTAAAAAGATGCAATATAAGAAACTAAGTTAATAAGCTATTTTTTTCTTTGGATGATATCTTAATTGGTAATGCATTTCTTGTAAGTTAATTATTTTTCATTGCGTTTATAATTAGTATATTCGTCAGTATATATAATCGATCTTATTGAGTCTTGATATGACTCTCAACATACTGTTTATCTTTAAAATCCTTAAGCATACCATTCGCATATAGAGTAAGGGGTAGTATAATAAACTAAAGGTTGCAACTCTCCCAGCATTATACGTTAGACAACTTCCACAGCGAGTTTTGGTATGTCAGACTTGTAGATAGTTTTTGAAGCATCCATTTATTAAGATATTTGTGTATAAGATTGACTAGGATTGAATAAGTTGAAAAAAGTTTGGATATTTTATTTGGTTTGGAATTGATAAGATTGTAGAGATTTTTAAATATTATGATAAGTTTTTATAGAATAATGATTTGCAATTATTAGATTTTGTATGTGTGTGATTTTTAAGAGTTGGAAGTTTATTTTGAAAGAATGGGTTGGTTTTATTCAGATATATTTTAGAAAAGGCATGGAATAATAAGTGAAATTTGGCAATTTTGAAAAATTAGCATAAAATTTATGGTTTTTAATTTTGCAAGATGTATTTATGTAAAACTATATAGGATTTAGATATTTAAGCATTTTTTCTTACTCAAAAAAAGTGAAAAAATATAAAAAATAAGAAAGCAACTAGTTTAATAGTCAGCACCAACTCTGATTAAATTCCAATTAGTTTTCTTTAGTGAAGAGGGAATATTTTACTATTTTATAGCAAAACTTATACTCACCTTCTCTAGGTGATATTCTTTATACAGAAAATCAATGAATTTATCAATTTTTTTTCTAACTGAAGGTGTAAAAAATAGGATTTGAATTAAATACTACTATTGGCACATATTTGACTCAATAAAATTTTGGTGAATATTGCAATGTGCTTAACTGGCTTCAGCTTTGAGGCAAAAATTGATTATTTCCAAGAACTTCATGCAAAGTTGAAGATCTAGAATTGATGAGGAGGGGCAATAGTCCTGATTAATGAGTGTTATTTGGCAAACGCAAATATAATCATATTTATCGGTAGATTGTGTCTGGATTGCTGAGAGCGTTGGCATACTTAAAAAAAATATTTTTTACTAAAGTTAAAAATGTAATAAACCTTATAGAAATGATAAAAAATGTATATCGAAGAATCTGTAATTACAGAGGGTTATTACTCAATCAAGTATCGTTGTGAGCATTGTAATGTAAACTATAGTGAAAACTAAACTAATTCTGCAATAGGCGCGATTATTAATTCCATTAAAGCTGCACGGAGTGATATAAAACTTTATCTTTCCATATAACAGAACTATGAAAATGAACATCATCATTTGTTAAAATTTCCTTTGCAAATAAACCTTATCATTAAATAATCATTTATAATCTCTAATCTTTTAAAGTGCTTTTTTTTTGAATAAACCTCCTTTTCGGAGCAGTGATACACTTTGTAAAGCTCCCTCCCGATGAAAAAGCTTCATGCAATATCTTCACAGCTTTATCATTATTCACATCTTTATTCGGCGATTTCTCACTAACTTTATAAAAATTACCAATATTATCAAAAATTTTTCCCATAAGAATTTTTCGTCCTGGCTTTGCCCTTTCACATTTCCTCTCATTTATTTTATCAAGTTCAATCGGCGTGTACATTGCTACAAAATCGTCAATGCGCATAAAACCTCCACCAACTCTTACTGTTTATGAATTACTTGTGATTCTTCCATTTTCTAGTTTTAAAAACAATCTTTTTGTGCCAAATAAATACATTCCATAGTCTTCTCTTATGAATTGTATTGGTAATGGTTCTGCTCTTGAGTTTATATAGTCAGCAATAGCTTCATCTACAGGATCTTCTTTTATAGGTAGGTAATTTGTTTTATTTTGAAGATCAGCGATAAGTTCTCGCAAAATACCTATCTCACTATCCCGGTCTTCTACAATTTCTTTAACCTGATCAATAATTCTCACCGCACTCAAATGATCATCAGCAGTTTTAATCACAAACATAACTAAACCATCATTTTCCTCCACCAACTTATCATTAATCTCCTTAGCATAATCTTTCAGCCCCTTCACATCTTCAGCCACCTTCCTCCCATCATCAAAACTTATAACCCTGCCCTGTACTGCAACTAATTGAATTTTTAAATCCTGACATTTCACACATTCATTTCTATATTGTCCTGTAATCTCATGAAGCTCTTGCTTAGTTTTAGAAAACTCCTGGAATGATGTTTGTAAATTAGATGCTAAATTCTTTTTCTCTATATGCAAATTTGATATTGTTATTGAGAAATCTGAAGCCGCTTTTTTAATTTTATCATGAAGGAATACACATTCAGATTGATGTTTTTTTGATAAGTCTTCGAATTGCCAGGATTTGTATTCTTGGTCTTTTAAAGAACTGAGCTTTGAGGTTAGTTCAGAAATTTCGCTTTGATAGTGAAGAGATTTTCTTATATTATCATTAAGGTTTGATTGGAGTATATGGATTTGTCCTTTTTGATTAGATATTTCATTTTCGAGAACGATGATTTGCTCATCTTTGGTGTGAATTTCTTGGATTTTGTTGTTGGAGTCATTTTCAAAATTTTGGATGGTTTTATTGTATTGATTTTTAAATAAGGCTCTTTCATTTTCTAGGGTGTTTATTTGTTTTTTCAATGCTTCTATGAGTTTTTCTATATCGATATAGTTTTTTTGTTGGCATTTAAGTTTTTCTACTTCATTTTCTAAATACTGAACTCTAAAAGCTAGCTGGTTCTCAATAACACATTTTTCCCTATACTGCTTTTTTAGTTCTTCATATGAATTTTCAATCTCCACCCTCTTCCTTATAATATTTTCCATATCTTTTTCCATTTCATTCTGCGATAATTTTAAAGCTCTGCATGTTTCCTCTATAGAAAAATGCATTTTTTCCCTTTCAACCAAATGCTCTGAACTAATTTCCTCAGTTTTTGCAAGTCTTTCTTGTATCAAGCACAGAGCCTTAAGCTTATAATTAAGCCCAATAATTATAGCCCTTAGATTTTCAATGCATTTTTCAGGTAAAAAGCCTTGTTCACGGACTAGCTTCTCAAGATTTAAAGCAAGATCAGAACAATAATCAAAGTTTGTGCATTTTTGCAGTAAGGGATTTACTAAAGATACACATATTGAGCCTTGACCTATAGATTTTAAGTCAGTTAAATCTGCACTTTTACTAGGACGTTGCTTTTCTGGAGATAATTCAAATGGAGATGTACCTTGGATAGTGAATACTTTTGTATTAGGGAAAGTTTCTTGAGATAATTTAACTAGGGACTTAGCGAATTGTCTGGATTTATAGAAAAATAACAAAGGGAATTCACAGAATTGGGTACGAGATATGGTGATGTTAGATGTTATAAATGGGTATTCTAGAATCTCAGGTTTTTCTGAGAGATTTAGTGTGATTTTGATAGATTTCAAGGAATCTTGGTCGAAGTTTTCGATCGTTAGATTCTGTATTGCAAGTCTTATTAACTGATTTTCCATTTATGTAGGGTGTTAGATAAATATGAATGAAGAAAATTTTGAAAAGATACAGAAAATACATGCTATTATCAATTAAGCTAATTTGGGGACTAGATTTTCAGTCAATTTTTCCATTACTTTACCTTCATAAAGTTAAAAGATACTCCTTTTGCTATCATTGTACCTCTTCATAACTCTTTTTTTATCTTTCATCTTAACAATCCTATCATGTAATCCTTCAAAGTAGACCTTAATCCCATCAACTGTATCTCTCTTTTCCTTCTCCATCTCTTCAATCCTCCTATTTTTCTCATTAACCTCTTTAATCAACATCAAATTCTTCTCATTCAAATCCCACCTATTTTGTTCTAAATTATCAATCCTTTTATTTTTCTCCTTCAGTTCTCCAACCAACATCTCATTGTCCCCTTTAGCCTCATTCAAATCTATAATCAAATCCTCATTTTCCTTTCTTTTCCTATCAATTTCTTCAGTAAAAGTATTATTCTGTACCTTTAAATTACTATTAACTTTTCTTAGTATACTCAGTTTATATTCTAGCTGATATATTTTTTCAAGGTTTTCAAGCTCTTTTTTTACCTTATATCTTGTGCTTTTATTGGTATTTGCAAAAGTTTTTTTGTTTTTAAGTTCAAGTTCTAAAAGCTCCGATAGGCTAAGGTTATTAGGTGCTGAATTATCTTTTTTCATTAGGATTTGGTTGTTGAAGTTTAAAGGAAGAGTTTTGTTGAGGTTTATTGAGGAATTTAGAGCTTTGCTTTCTAGTTTTGATATCGTTTTTGAAGTTTTTAGACGATTTTTGCTACTAGAAAATTCTTGCGGCTGAGCTGGAGTTTGACATGTTGACCGGTCTAGGGTTGGCTTTGTGGTAGTGTTGCTGGAAGAACGTTGAAGAGATGAGAGGGAGGATTTTTCTTTGGTTGTGGAATTTTTTGATGAGGTACGTGAAAAGTTCGGATTTACTTTTGCTAATGCTTTCATAATTATGAGGGAAAGCAGTTATTTTAAGTTATAAACTAAATGTGGGGATGTGCTGATTTTGCGGATACTTGAAGATTGTGATTGGTAGTGTAGGAGTGGAAGAAGATATGATTACTGAAGTAATTATAGGAAGGTAGATTTGAGATAAATGGGTAGCTTACTGAGATTATTTGAGGATTAGGATTTTTGATTTAGATAAGTTTTTTGGGTATTTAATATGGTTATTATGTGCTGCATTTAAGATTGAAATTGCTATATTGTGTGATTTAGTTTTAGATTGGAATATTATTTAGAAATTGCATTATATAAATATACAGAATTTGTAACTAAAATACTGAATTATTGCATTTGTGTATTTTAAGCATTTAAAGATTAATTCCAAATATTAGAAACAAAATCAATATCAATTGCAATATATTTTAATTATAAATACACAATTTATAAATATTAGTTCCTGTTCTTCCGCAATAATGTTTCAGACTATAATTTTTTAATTATAACGAAATTTAAGTATGACTTTACATGATAGCAGACAGTTCAATATTTATTTAACAAACAATTTTTAGTGAGATATTGTGAGTGAAATATATATTTATCATGAATTTTAGCAATGTTAAAAACTTATACTAAGGGCTTGGGGTTTTTTTTTTAATCGTAAATGCTTTAGTGTTCAATTGTTTGAGTATATTTACAAAGTGGATGGAGATTTTCGCTATGTGTTCTAAGTTGTTAACTTTAAATGTCCATTTGAATGCATTTAAGCAAATTGCAAATATTATGCGATTTACATATTTAATTATAGTCTTTTTTATAGCAATTTTGGTAAAAGATACTTTTGAGGAAAAGTAGAACTGATAATTAAAAAATAATACTTGGGAATGTAAAGATACATTTTTAATCAAGTTGCTTATAAAAGTTTATATTTAATTATTATTACTGAGTTGAATATAAGTAGATTTGGAGAATGCTATCACATTCAATTGAATTACAGTATATATTTGACTCTTTCTTGAATTCTCATATATTTTCCATATGATAAAATAAGTAATCAGAAAATTTCCTACTGATGACGTTTATCATCATAAAAAAACTATATATAAGTTAGTTAGTTAGTTAAAAAATATATCGTTCACAGCCGTGAACTCTGTATTAATCGATTTTCAGTTGTTTTCTCTTATTATCGATGTTTTCTACGAAGTTTTTTATGATGCTGTCTAAGCTTGTAGTATATGTCTATTATTGAAAAACTATATATAAGCATCGTCAAAATATTATATGAGTTTATTTGAAAACTTATTATACTATACTTAATCATAATCTTTTTCAAAAACCGCTTTAACTTTTTTCTATCTATGTCTGACTATAATACGATACTAAAATCGTAATCCTTTTCAATAATCGCTTTAAACTTTTTTCTATCTATATCTGACTATAATACATACCAAATATATTACTTAAACCTAAATGCAATCCTTATCTGGAAACATATGTCTAATAATATAAATTATGGAAGGAAAATTTTTGACAACNATTGCAATCCTTATCTGGAAACATATGTCTAATAATATAAATTATGGAAGGAAAATTTTTGACAACTCAGGAAAGCATAAATTTCAATAATAAAGTGCAAGAAACATCAATCTTTATACCTATGAATGAAAAAAACCAAATTTCCTATAGTAAAATATTATCATTACTTGGGGATTATAAAGTTTTTAAGGGTGAAGATATTCTTGTATACTTAGAAGCATTTGATATGATAATATGCTTGGAAATATTCGAAAAATGTATCCTATTATTACTAATACTAGTAATGTTTAACTTTGAAGTATATTTAAAGAATATATATTCAGAAAAAGGGGAAAGCAACCCAGGTTATGTAGACATTATATTCAAAGTTAGAGATTCCAAAAAAGCAAATGCAGAAGTCTATGAAAATAAAGCAATTGAAGCAAATAAAAAACTAACTTGCTTTGCAAAAGAGATTGAGGATACTAAAACTGGTGAGGAACTCGAACAAATCTTGAGCTCACTAGCTGAATATATACAGGAAATTATGATATTTCAAACTGATTATTTTGGAATACCCCCATCGTTTGAGATAAACATTAATGATATTAATGATGCAAGGTATATGCATTTTGAATTAGATAAGCTAAATTTAATTAAAATTTTGCTTTTGCTTACCGAAATGCTTGAGCTTTCAACTAAATATTCATCTTATAAGGAGAGCGATGATAACGAATATTAAGGTTTAGGATGTGGATAGTTTTGATTTATAAAAAATTAATTACTGCTATAAATAGTCTTATTTTATATAATGAGATTACTTTAAATTGATTATAAAAAATAAAATTTAGATTATTATATAAAAGAATAGGGCTTATTGTTTTAATATTTAAAATCAATGATAAAAAGCTTGAATATATTATAGATGCAAGATTTAAGATATATAGTAAAGCATTAATATAAACCATGAATAGGTAAAAGAGAATAAAAATAAGATGCATTTCATACTCTATAAATGATACTAAAACCTATACTGAGAATTTAAAAGCTCCAAATAAAAATTAGCCTGATATTATATTGCATATTTTATCTAACTTTGAATAATAAATTTAGTATTGCTATCGATGATTGACTATTTAGCCTTCACTTCATCTAATTAGCAAAATTAAATAGCAGTATTTCAAATATTTTCTATCTTGAAAATTAATAAAAAGGAGACTCTTCAATTTTAATTTACTTGCAAGATAACACCAAATTCATTTATATTGCTTACATTTCTAAATATATTCTATATTTTATAAAATTAATTAACCTAATTTTTCTCCGTATTAAAGTTTCGAAAAAAATTATATAAGATATTTTTAGCACTAATTATATGAGTTCAACTACTAAATGCAATAATGTTTCTGAATCAACTTATTTTCAATGAGATAATACCAGGAGAATAACTTCAAAAACTCATTGGGTTTAGTAAAATTATTCTTGAAGCCCATGTACAGGCTGGCTATTTAGAGAAATTAAATATAATAAAAAAACCGTAGTAGAATTGCAATGACCAGATTAAGATATATTATTTAATAGTTAAAAGACTGTAAATAATCTATCCATACATATCTTCATCTTGCATTATCCAGAGTTATTTTTTGAGTTTGGAAACTAAGGTTTTATCATCTTAAGCAGTGGAAGAATTTATAATATCATGCTTATCATCATATTATATTAAAGTCATTTATTATAAAATAAGATAAATTTACACAATAACCAGTTCATTTTGAAACGCTATAGACATTACAAATCAAAATAATATTATAGATAAGACTGCTACAGCCCTCTAGTGGTAATATACATGAGAAGGACTCATATAGAAATCTAGAAAATGTTTATTAATCTTATATGGATTGTGCTCAAAACAATAAATCTCTGATTGCAAATGAAATTCATCAATTTTTATTAATTTAGATTGCCAATGTTTTACTATGCTAAATCAATCAAAATAAAGTAATTCTAATAAATGATTTCTGAGAATCAGGGTTAATGAAACAGCATTTTGAATCTACCTAAAATCTTGTACTAAGATCTGAGATAGAAGTAATATAAGTTAAAATAGTTAATCTCGCTCACAGAATCAAAAAATGCACATACACTTTAATCTTTTACCAGAATTAAAAATCATCGCAATCCCAACAGAAAAATCATAAGACTTAATTTACTGTTTAACTACACTTTGTGATTTAATGATTGATTTTCAACAGTTTTATTTACTTTATCCTATTTTTTAATTTTTTATTCGCTTAAGCAGATTACATCAATTCTTAGTCTATGTAAAATTTTCTATCTATAAAAAGTTTATAATGAAATTATATGAAGCCAACTAAAGGCTTATACTGGATCAGCTTAATTCAATAAATTTTGCATTATTATTGTCCTAATATTACCTAAGCATCTTATAATGAAATTGTATTTTAAGAGAATTTTAGTGCAAATCAATCCTTTCATTTCCATTATAAACTTGAATCAAAATTCAAGTCGTCTTTACATAAAAACACAATTGCTGTAATAATATGTCAAAAGACTTAAATGCTCATAAGTTATCAAACGAATCTAGCTTCAATATGCTCGATGAGTCAGATATGAAGGAGCGTCTCTTCATACTGTTTTCAAACTACATGAATTATCCAGTATTAAAATTAGGAAGATCTATCTTTGATGATGCCATTGAGTTTGCAATAAAATTAAGACTGAATAGTATCAAAACTTTAGAAATAATAAGATTCATCTATTGCTGGATTGAACTGAAAGCTAAATCAGAGGATGCTTATAATATGGGAAATGCTTTTGGCTTAAAAGAAAGGAGTTTAGATGTAGATTCTTATGAGGAAGAAACTGGCATAATAATTGAAAGATTAAAAGTTTGCTCAACCTTTCAAGACGATATTCTATCTGGAGATATAGTNTGGGTTTGTTCCAGAAAGCGGCAATCCATATATCTGATGGATTAATGAAAAAAATGTTCACCTCATTGAAAGAAGTATTTTTTTCTATATTAGTATTAGTATTAGTTAGGAATTATCGCTTGACTATTGTCCAGCCCTNAAACTGGCATAATAATTGAAAGATTAAAAGTTTGCTCAACCTTTCAAGACGATATTC
Source organism: Stentor coeruleus (assembly GCA_001970955.1). Lineage (NCBI taxonomy): Eukaryota > Ciliophora > Heterotrichea > Heterotrichida > Stentoridae > Stentor > Stentor coeruleus. The sequence goes on from MPUH01000041.1 coordinate 123,665, forward strand.
TATCTGGAGATATAGTAAAAGAAATTATCTATGAAATTTTGAATTGTATTCAAAGATCAAGAGAGTTGCAGGCCCAAAGGTATGGCAAAGCGCCATCATATGATATTTTTATTGGATATACATTTGATTTTATCATTGATGATGAGGAAATGCCTAGTTTGAAAAAAAGTGATTTATCCAAGTTTATTCGTATACTTATAAATATCCTGAAAGATTCAACAGAATGCTCAGATAATATTGAAAATAACTAATTATAATATCTAAGTGTATATATTAATATAAATTCGTTATTAAACTTTTATGTATTGTTGTTTAAGACTGCTTACTAGTTTTTATTATAAGATTTAGTAGTTGTTTAAGGTTATTAAAAAGAACAAATTAAATGTTAAATTTTTCAGATTTCAAGTTAAATCAATACCAATTTCTGCACTTTGATTCTTTATTTTCACTTTTTTTTTCTGTTTTTAGTTGAAATTTTTAGAATAAATTTTATTAATTTTATGTGTGTGATAATTTTGCATAGGGTTTATACGCACCCTAATAGTACCAATTAATATTTTAAATATATTTAAGTCTCGTTTATATGTCTGCGCTCTATTATATATTTTTTAGACATAATATGATGCACTTATTTAATTTTATTGATTATTTAATTTTCTCTGGTGTTCCAAATGCATTTTTTAACAAATTTGCTTATTATTGTTTTAAACTTTAAAACTAACTTTTAATTAAGAATCTTTGATTAAAATATCAGCTGCCTATTTAACTTAGTTATGATATTTCATTATCACAACATTATTTTCCCAAAAAATACTTTAATAAACTGAAACTTATATTTTCCTTATAAACTTAATTCCAATATTCCTACCTAAATTCTTGTATTTACATAAAATATAAAACTATGGCTAACAATATTTACGATATATCGATGCAAGAGCAAAGCATCAAGCGATCCATCTCCATGCTTCATTCTAAAGAAAAAAAATTGTTCATTCTTAATATTGAAAGAGCCGAATATTTTAAAAATATTTGCAGAAGAGTAAATTTTTATATAATAAAGGATACTGAGAAAACTTTATCTTTTTCATATACGAGAATTTTTAATTTAGTTTATGATTTGACTTACCCAGATTGCCAAATTGTCATCTTGCTAAGATTCATCGTGTGCAGCTGGGAGATTGACATTAAAATGCACAATATAGATGTCCCTGAGTTATATGTTGAGAATAAAAGGGGTGAGATTCGAAGTGCTGAAATCTTTGATAAAGAAGTTATGCATGCTATCAAATCACTTGAAAATTATCATAACTTTTTTAGGAACTTCAACACATTTGAAGAAGACATTACAAACTACTTAAATCAGTTTTTTAGCGAGGTAGAAATTCTAACAAAATTACAAGCAAAAAGATTTGGGAAAACTCCATCGTATATATATGATGGATTTGAACAAGTTGATGCTGATTCTCCAGATCCAGCTAGAGATGCTCAGAGCTTGCTTATAATCATTGAAGAGCTTATTAGAATAATGAACGGAAGAACGAGTGCTAGTGAAAACTTAAATATTATCTTATAATTAATAATGCAATCAGATATTTCATGAATTCTATATTACTTAAGAATTAAAAGCTACTATGTCCATTTTCTCATCCTCACTTAGTTTCTCCCACAAGTAATACGGAACTACTTTTACTTCATATCCCATCTCCTTAAGTAGCTGAATTTTTTTCCTAGTCTTTACCGACTCCTGCCCTTTAGGTTTACCTGCCCTTAAGTAACTGAATTTTTTTCCTAGTCTTTACCGACTCCTGCCCTTTAGGTTTAACATAATGATGAGGCCCTTGCACTTGAATAACCTTATTAGGTTGTAAAAATAAATCAACCCGTATAAAATAAGAATCTTCAAGTATATGCTCACTTTTATAGTCAATTTGCGCTTTTATTAATATCTCTTCAACATCTTTATGAAACCTTGAGCTAATTGGAGGATTTTCTAATAGTTTTTTTTTATAACTTTTAGCATAATCTTTAAGTTCCTCATAATTTTTAGCATAAGATTTAGCGTCTTTAAAATATGCTAAGTTTCCATATACCTGAAAAGTTTCAAACACCGAATTAGCATCTAGATTCTTAAATGAAATATCATAGAAACACTTAAGCAAGCTTGGTGAAATAAATGCATCAGTTAAAGACAAAGCATGGATTATAGATATTTTATGTAAAGATGAAAAATATTCAAACCTCAAAGGTAAAATACGATCATGAATCAGTTGCCAAATTTCATTACCAACACATTGATTTTCTAAATAATACCAAGTTAAAAGACAGCATAATTCTTGGCCAAGTTTGCCCGATGGTAGATTTGACCCTAAAATGCTTTGATTGATATGGTTAATAATTTTATCACTTAAATATAAACTATCATTGATGATTGATATGGTTAATAATTTTATCACTTAAATATAAACTATCATTGAGAACTTTTAATAATTGAATTGAGCTCCGTACTGAAATCTCTTGTGGGTGAATGTTTTGTAATGCATTTTCAAGGTTGTTCAGAGAGCTTTCTAGCATTGTAGGGTTGAAGATATTTGTAAGACGAGCTGTTTCGATATAGTGCTCTAATGATGTGCTCAATGGTTTTTTGATTCTAGATGTGATTTCGCTAATAAAATTGTCAGGGGTGAAATCCCAGGAATAATGAGCTTTGATCATGATTTCGGATAATATGGTAAAGGAATCAGGGCTGAGAAGGTTTAGCTTAATATCTTGATAAGCTAATTCAAAATAATTTTTGGAGTTGAGTGCTAGACCTCTGTTTAAATTGATAAAAGCAGCTTTCATGTTATTATTTAGAAATGACTTTAGATAAAGATATATTCTATAGTGATATATGGTATAGTGATGTATGATCTTTGATAATACTAGCTTATAGTAATACATCAAATGTTATTACTCAAAGACTATTTAGTGATAATATATTTAAAAAGTGAAAATAGAGCTTAGACAAAGATAAACAATTTATAGACTTCAATCAGACCTAATTCCAAAGACCCAAAGGTGAGTTTACTATACTTTACCCCAGATCAAGCTACTTCTTTGAAGAGAGACTCATCAGTTGGCCAATTTAATAGCTTAGCTATAGATATAATCTTTTGGCTTTGACCTAAGATTTTCGTAAAGATCCAAAAATGCACTTTTGTAACTGAGGAAAAAAGTGATGATGAATAACAAAAGGTTATGGGATAAATCTAAAGCTAAAAAAATTCAAGAAGGGCTTCATCAATTGATATCATGCAAGGGAGTCTTGGTGATTGTTTATTTATTTCTATTATGACACTTATTGCTATTAGAGATGATCTCTTTAACCAAGTTGCGTGCAATGGAGCATTTAAATCATATGAAAGCAAAGCTTTTCTATGTTTTTTTAAATAATTTTTTTAATACAAATGACTTAATGCTTCAAGATGTCCAAGAACTGCTGAGTACATATTGTTGCTATTGACTACTGTACCTTGCTTAGAAAGAACCCATGGAAATTAATTCTTAGCTTTTGCCGATGCAGAAACATAATGAGTTTTGGTACCGATTTTGAAAAAGCAATTGCTAAATGTAAACTTGACATTGACTTTATAGATTAAGCATTACAAAGATTAACATGTATATCACCTGAAATGCTGAGATTATATATAATAACCTATCTTCATTATTCAAATCAAGATTCCTTTAAGTCTAATTTTATATATCAAAAATCTCCATTTCCAAGATAAATGCTTGAAAATGTGCAATGCCACAAGCTTTTATGCTAACTAAAATAAAAGTGTTCTAACAAAAATAAAGAAAATAATTGCCAAGGCTTATATTAAATCAAGGTCTCGCAGCATGCTTTTCAAAATCAACTTATAAAAAAGGTGAAAATGATTCAAAGACGTATTGCCAGGAAGCCTTTAAATAGGCCCAAAAATGCAGTAATTGAAGCAATACTACTAGGCTTGACAATCACCCTAATCAGAACTGAAATTATCATAAAACTTCCAAAATTTAGATAAAATCTAAATCTGAAAACAACTACTTCATTAGCCAGCTCTTTAAATTAATTCAAAATCAAATTTTGCTAGAATATAAAATTAATGAAGCAAACCTAACACAAGATCTTATGGAAAGCACTTTAAAAATTTGAACTAAGGAAAATCAGCAACAACTTGATAGATAAGCAAATAATACTGCAGCTACAACAGTGTTGTATATAAATCTCAGGGGATTAAATGCAAATCAATTTCTATACACAGAATTTATTCCTACTCCAAACTACCCTTTTTGTTGAAAACAAATAACACATATTTGAAGATTGCCCAGAATACACAAAGAGAGGAAGAATTTTTATTTGGAAACTCTATGAAGCAGGGCAGAAAATCTCAAGAAGCAAAAAACTTACAGAAATAGTACTATACAGTTATCAATTTGAAGAAAAAACAAATTCCTAGATTATGAAACAAAAAAATCGATTCACTAATTAAAGATTGCATCCAAAAAAATTCATATAAGAAGAAGTAAGTCAAATACTGTCTAAATAATCCTTAAATGGTTCATCATAAGATAAAAATAACTTAATTATTACATATAAAAAAATCCATCGAAATCATTCCCTCAAATAAAATCACAACTCAAAAATTCTATAAAATCTTTCAATCTAAGCATATTTTCTTATCTAAAACTTATCAATCATTATATAGCTCATATTAAACAGGAGTAAAACTTTTCACAGCATGATCTGAATACGGATATTCAAAAAGAGATAGTTTGCTCTTCAATGGCACAGGGAGGACCTCCTAGTTTGCTCTTCAATGGCACAGGGAGGACCTCAGGAGTTTTTGAGAATATTTTCCTATTCTTACAATCATCTTCATTTTTTCTAACATGAGGCTTATAACCCAAAACTAACCCCATTTCCCCTTATCCAAAAACCCCACTTTTTTTTTTGAGAATATTTTCCTATTCTTACAATCATCTTCATTTTTTCTAACATGAGGCTTCCCACGTTTTTTCCTAGACCCCAATGAAGTTTTTACTCTTTTAGGACTTTTACTATAAGATCGATTAGAGCCAGGCATTATAGGGGTTATCGAGTAGTTAAACCGTTTATTTTTCCTTTTATCAATATAAGAACTAGCTTGACTTTGATCTTTGATCCCAATAAAAGGAGAATCAATTCTCATAGCTTTATAGTTTCTACTTATCATAGGTGTTCTATTTGGTCTTATCATTCTTTTTTTAGGTTTTGGGGTAAATGATGTCGAAATACTCTTAGGTCCTCGTCGGTTGTTATTTATTATTATTGTAGGGTTTATATGGCAAATATTCATTTTTCCTTGTAAAACTTGTAATCTTTCAATGACTTTTGATGTTAGTTTATGGCTTTCACCAAGTGTGGAAATTGCATGGTTTTTAGCTTTTGTATAGTAAATAAGCGCTTTGGTATAGTCGCTAACATTTTCAAACTCAAGGCCAGCATTGTAATATGCCATAACAAGGGTGAAAATATAAGGGTTAGGCTTTTTTATTAAAAACTGGGTTTTTTCATCAGGTTTAGTAAAAAAATCACTACTTGGATTTGGAGGAATATCTGGATCTATTTCTACAAGTTTTAATAGCCCCAAAGCTAGTAAAGCATGATTAAGTGCTTTTTTATGATCGACTAAAATGCTATAAACTGCACATAGGTTTAAATGTGTCCCAGCTTGGTTTATAAAATCAGGATTTTCCTTTTCGTATTTGTTAAGGGACTTTTGGAAATATTTAATGGCTCTTGGGTAATCCCCAGTCCTTTTATAAAAACATCCTAGATTGTTATAAGTCAGGCCCTGTAATTTTGGCAGATTTGTTATAGATTTTCGTTTTAGAATATCTTCAGCTTGGTTTAAAAGGTTCACAGCAAGTGAAATTTGATCATTTTTCAAAGCTAGCATAGCTTGCTTATTATAGTTGACTATATAGTCATCATAATTTATCATTTACTTGCAGAGATTTTAATATTGGATTATTATAAGATTTTATATTAAGATGCTTGAGAATGAATATAAAGGCTGATGGATTAAGGTATTGATTGGAATTTGTTATGATACACAATTTTAACGAAGTCAATTTTATTCATATATGATAATAATTTAGATACTTATAAGCAAGTTTATTATTCAATTATGATGCTTATCACTTTTCTTAAGCAACTTTTGGAAGAAGTTTTTCGAATATTTTTAGAAATTTAATATGAAAGCATCTTTAATGTATATTTGTAAAATCTAAGATTTACATACATTGAAAAATATTAAAGATTATTTATGTAATATAGAGCTTATTAGTTAGTGCAATTTGGATTATTACTTAAGCCTCTCCAATGTAATTACTAATTTTAACAAATAAATATTCAAAACTTATAGCCTTAACCGCTTAAAGTGTTCTTACCTAAATGAATTGTCTTATTTTCGTTCATATCATTTCCCTCCAATAAGTCATTTAAAATATTTAAATGGGACAAATAAACTGTTCAATTTGCTCAGGGGCTGATAAGGAAAAAGAGAATAAAATTGAAGTGGACTTTAGAGATGATTTTTTGAATAAAAAATCACATTTCAGCCAATTCAGCGAAGTTCTTCCAAGTTCAATTTTGGCATTAGATAAGCTCAAACAGAATGAGCAATATATTGTTAAAATACAAGCTTTGTGGAGAGGGTATAAAGCTAGAAAATCCTTACCTGTTAAACCAAGGAAATCAGGGTATTTTCAAAGCAACTATACTAACCCAAAATATCAAACCAAAGAAAAGAACTCCAAACGTGAAGAGAGGGTAGCTTTTAAATTTAAAAACGGGGCAACTTACACTGGTCAGTGGATAGCGGACCTGCGTGATGGTTACGGGGTACAAGTCTGGCCAGATGGGGCTCAATACCGAGGATTATGGAAAAATAACAAAGCTGATGGTTTTGGTAAATTCTTTCATGTTGATGGAGATCGTTATGAAGGCAATTGGAAAGATGATAAAGCTAATGGTAAAGGTGTATATCTTCATATGAATGGTGCTAAATATGAAGGAGACTGGAAAGAGGATTTGCAAGATGGATATGGTATTGAAACATGGGGAGATAGTAGTCGATATGAAGGTTTTTATAAAAAAGGGAAAAAGCATGGCTTTGGGATTTATTGTTGGAATGATGGGTCGAAGTATATTGGAACATGGAGAGAAAATCAGATTAATGGGAAAGGAGTTTATTCATGGCTTGATGGAAGATCATATTATGGAGAATGGACTAGTAATAGCATGCATGGATATGGAATTTATATGTGGAAAGATGGGAGAAAGTATGAAGGTGATTATAAGATGGATAAAAAACATGGAAAAGGAACTTATACGTGGACTGATGGGAAAAAGTATATTGGAGAATGGAAAAATGGAAGACAGCATGGACAGGGACAGCTGATATTACCAGATGGGAATATTAAGAAAGGATTTTGGAAAGATGGTAAATATGATAGTAAAAATAGTTAAGTGTAATTTGAATAGAGCTAATTTTTAAAGGTTATGGAGATGGAAATATGGGATTATTACAATTTTATTTTGGGTAAGAGCTTTTTAATCAGGATTATGGATATAAAAATTCAAATTTTGATAGTTCAAATTAAATTAAAGGTAGTTTTATGATGCGAATAAAGATATTTTTTATACAATAAGATTCACAAGATTTTGTGCATCTGCATTTTTTATTGTCGAATAGAATATTTTGTGTATGTGATATAGTAAATAAAATTAATTGGTATGATAATTTGTATAAGCATGAAATATATTTGATAAATTATGAAGATTTACCAATAATCTTCAACCTTAAAATCTAATCTCATAGCCAAACTCAAAATATTTATCTATTTGTATAGCATCACTTAAATTCACTCAAATTTTCTAATCTTTCAGTATACGCAAATATATTATATCTTACTCTTTGTTCTCAGCACTAACCCTCTTAAATAATTACTTCATCACAAAATATCTATAAAACCCTTTAACACTAGTCTAAAACTGCAGTATTTTGCTTCTTCGAACTTTTTATAAAGTGGTTTGCATGAGATTTTTTTGAAACAAAACCAACTAAAAAAATATCTTTTTGTGATACACACAAGCTTATGAAGAAATCTAACTTTATTGAATTAATAAAAAATCAATTAGTATCCTTCTTCACCCCTAATATAAACAACCAATAATTAAGATAAAATCATGTTAAAAATTGCACATCATATTATCATAGCAAAATTGTTTTAATATCAAGTTCTTTTTTGATTCATATAGATATTAGCCTTACTGATTAATACAAATTATTATGAATCACCTGTAATGTATCTATACTATAGCATTAAGATATCTATATTTTATATACAAAAAGTTACTCACTTTTATATTTTTCATGCACTGCCTAAATATTAAATTACTTTAAAAAACTTAAACTATAAATATTGAATATTTATTTAAAAACCCTCAAAATTTTTTTTTTTGATAATAAAAAGGTGTAGTTTTGAGCAAACATAGATACAATATGTTACGATAATTAATTTTTGAAATATGCCGAACATTCTGGTAAGCATATAAAAATATTTATTTGATGTATTTAATATCTAGCATAGAAATTTAATATTTTAAGCATGCTAAAGTATGTTCATAGATAATTATTACTATGCAATTCCTAATTATGCTGTTTGCTTTCCATTCTTCAAAAAAAATTTCTTAAAATAATTATTCAGGTTTTTCGAAAAAATCCTACTTCAATTAGTAAAATTTTCCTAAAATTATCTGAATAGAAGTTTAAAAGTTTAAAGTAGGTGGCAGTTAAGGTGGCATGGTTTAAATCTTGTCTGATCGAGGTTTGTTTGTCCTACGATCTCTTTCTTTAGGTAGATTCGGTATATTAAATTATTCGTTATCGCTGGCTATGTGACTCTTTACTTGGTTGAGGAGGTCTTTACTATTTCTTTTCTTTAGTATCAAGATGATGGAGGCAAGTCTTATGCTCACCTTGCTTTTCTTGAAGAATCCAGCTTGCTTTAGGCATGCCTTGAAGTTCTTATGGTATTCATAGCAAACTGGACATTTAGTTCTAGAAGTGTTATGGGTGCTTTCTGATTTGGTGCAGTGAATGGATACTATTGTTTGGCAGTGTAATTTCCAGTCCTGGGAGCCTACTTCGCTCAGGAACCATCCTCCGCGTTGATTCTAGCTGATATTTGGGATGCTCTCTCTGATTATTTTCCAGTATGAGCAGATGTGTGATCTCATCGCTGTCTCTATTGATTTCCAGTCCGTTATTTCTAAGAGGAGGTTTTCAATCTTAAGGTATGACGCGACTTTAGTGACTAGGGTTGAGTCGTTAAGATATTCCTTTAAGTCTTTGATTTTAGGTTTGGAAAGAGGAGATCCACTGCCTATAAGGGTTCTCCATCTCTTGATTTTTGATATTTTATCTGAATACATATTTTAAGCATGCATCTTAGTGCTTATTCATTTATTAAAACACTGTAAACCAAAATAATTTCACAAAACAAAATATTAACCCCATCTTGAATTAAAACCCTAAATGCTATCAACTTTATTAACCAAAATCTTTTCTATATAATCTAACTACAAAAACCTTAGTTTATCTACAAAATCTCAAAAATTCTAATCTACCATACTCTATTATTCACCTTTTTCGAAGTATATATAAAAAGCAAAAAACTGTGTCCACAAAATCCAAACCCAACTTTTATTTTTACATTTAAACAAAAGCACTTTCTTTACTGCTCCTGTCTTCAAAGCAATCAATATTTAATTTTACCTTTTTGTGTTTTTCTGCAGCTTCTCTAGCCCTTTTTGTCAATAACCTATTCTTATCAAATAATCAAACTTAAATCTCATCTTTTCCTACAACCTAAAAAACAAATAAACTATTAGTTATATAATTTTACTTAACTCTCTAAGTATAATTGAGTTAAAATTGTTGATGTTTAGTTTTTCAACTATTAAGCTCTCGTCTGATGACTCTTTTTTGATATCAGCATGCCTTGCGACAATGTGGGCTTTAAGGTTACCTGATTGAGTAAAGGCTTTTAAGCAGCCTTCAATATTACATTGAAAAGGCTTCTCTCCAGTGTGAATCCGAATGTGCGTCCTCAGGTTGTAATCAACAGAAAAGCATTTTCCACAAAACTGGCAAGGGAAAGGCTTCTCGCCAGTATGCACTAGCATATGCCTCATTAATTTAGACTTTTCTTTAAAAGCTTTCGCACATACATCGCATTCATTCGCTATCTTTTCAGCCATATTATGATTAGCTAGTTTTAGAACTGGAGAATGGTTAGATCAAATAAAAAATTTGGCGTTAACTAGATTTGCTTATAAGGAACTTGTTTTTAGGATATGAAAAGCTGATATTTTTTAGGGTTGAAGGTTAGATCAAATAAAAAATTTGGCGTTAACTAGATTTGCTTATAAGGAACTTGTTTTTAGGATATGAAAAGCTGATATTTTTTAGGGTTGACATTTTAGATTAAGTCTAAGGATTATCATAACTGAACAGAGAGGGTTTTGCTATTTTGTAAGGCTTATTGTAGAAAATGCTTTATTATTAATACTATTGAGAAAAATTACGAATTTTCAAGAGGGAATGAGTTTTGTGATTATGGCTTGGGAATATTTATGGATTTTAAATCAATGGCAGTGAAAATATAAGCTTTTTTGATTTAAAGGTATGAAGTTAAAGAGTGGGTGCTGTTGATTTATTAGTTGCGTAGATTAAAATTACTGTTTTTGGGAATGTTTTGGGTGGGGTTTATCCGGATTTGTTATTTATAATGTATAATTTTTACCTTTGAAGTATAAGACTGTATAAATATGGGTGATTACGGACTTAAGATTTTATTATAAATTCACTAAAATTTGTAAGATCACTTATATTCCAAAATTTCATTAAATCAACTATTATATTAACACTCTAACACCTATAATCTTTTAGTTGTTACAGTGAAAATCATATAATTATGTGCTTTCATTCTAAAATCAATTAACTTCAAAAATTATAAAAAAATCTTAAAAAGATATATAAAAGTCGGTTGGAAGTCTAGCATAAAAACCTTAATTAATATAAAAAAATGTTTAAATTATCACTGTTTATTTTATAGCTTTTCATTTATTTTTCCAATCACTATCATTTGGAGCCAAAAAAGCTGCATCCCATCCACATCGATCATGCTTGGAACTTCCAGGGAACTCTTCAATAAAGGTCAGCCATAATGCATCTATGGAATTGGAATAGGGTTCATCTATTATGAATGCAAGGCTTTTGTACCTGCTCCATTTCATGCATGGGCCATATACTTTACAGAACGAGATTCAAGAACAAGATAATTGCTAAAATGCACTGTTTGAGATTATTAGGATTATACTTGGAATATAAGATGAGTTTTGAGTTACTGTGTATAGGAATATTAATAAGTGTAGAAATTATATATAGAATATTGGATTAGCTTATATTTTTTTTAATGATGATATGCTTAAGCCCCTTAGGAAAAATTGTGATTGATATGTGTAAGATAGTATTTTTTTTTTAAGTTAAAGGATAATAATATACATAGAAAGTCTTGTTATTCAGGAAATATTTATTATAATTTATTAATGTTTATAATATATGTGTAGATATAATAAAAGGCGTGGAATGATTAAAAAAGCTACTGGAACAATGACGATATATTAGCCAAAAAGAGCTTATATTTATAAGCTTTGGAGTGTATTTTGACATTATAATTATATATTTATTATGAATTGGATAAATTGATTTAGGAATAATAAATTAGTGTGTTGAGTTTTTATTGAAAATGGTGTCTGATTCTTTTTGAATGAATTTTGTTTGCGATTGCTTAAGTTTTTTTAATATTATATTTTCATGTCAGATTAAGGGGATATAAAAAAATAGTTGATAATTATTACTAGACTTAAAATATGTTTTAAATACTAATAATTATTATGAAAGACTCTTCTTGTACATAATTAGGAATGCTTTTCTTATAGCTTTTATTTTTTCTTGATTTTCCTTGATAATCCAAATCTGTTATGAGCATTAATTTCATTTGCCTTTCAAACTAATAACCCTTTAATCAATAGCATAGAAAATCGCATACTAATTCTCAAATAACATTTTCTATACCCTTGACAATCTTGCTTTATCCTAAAAGTGCCTCATCAAACCAAAGATATAGCCTATTTCATTACTCAAAACCCTGTCGAAAAAAATCTCCAAAACACTTTTCCACCCTTTCTTTAAATATTCAATCAAACAAATCAACAGAAATATTAAAACCATTTTCGCCTCTTCTCATGTCCAAATGCATAATCCAAAGTCCTTTTAATATTAATGGTCAGGAAGGAAACATCAGCGTCTCAAGCTATTCCAAAAAAATTTCCAATCACCGATGCTATGTGGGCTTCAGTAGGTAAGAATAAAATGCAATTGCTTTTCTTAGTAATTTTCTTGTTACTTTGCCCATTCCTTGGCTTATTTTTAAGAGAATTCAATATGATCTACCAAATGAGAATCATCCAACGTCCTGACTACACTCAATGGCCACAGTACATAGATTTAGGTTATTCATTCATAGTTTCCATGGTATTAACTGGCCTATTAGCTTTGAACCAAAAAATTTTCTTAGGACCTGCTTGCAAAATAGTATCTCAAAAGTACAAAGGAGAAGAGAGAATCGAAAGGGCTGAAAGGATGATAAAATGTTTATTCAAAGGTGTTTATTTCACTTTTGCTGTAGGCTTTGCATATTATATTGCTAAGGACTCTTTTTTCATGCCAACAAGTTTAGGGGGAAATGGAATTGTTGATGACGTATTTAGAGATACCCCATATTTTAGCCATGAAGGGATCTTCTATATACGTGAATACTTTATTATTCAGCTTGGATATCATTTGCATTCATTAATAGTTCATGTTACAGGCAAGATTAGAAACGATTTTATGGAAATGCTTCTCCATCATTCAATAACTGTTATGCTTGTATCATTAGCTTACCTTATGAATTATTTGCCAATGTCTTTGTTAATACTTTATTCCCATGACATTTCTGATGCATTTGTATCATATACAAGATTCTTTGTTGACACTGATTTTAAAAAGCTGACTTTTATATCTTATTTACTGTTGATGATATCTTGGTTCTATACAAGGCTTATAGTTTTTCCTTTTGACTTTATTAGAGTCAGTTGTTATACTAACCCTATGATGCATGAAATGTATGGGATTGGCATTCTTGGAGCAATGGTCCATGTGCTTGTAGTTTTGCATTGGTACTGGTTTATTTTGCTACTCAAGATGGGCTTAAGGTTTATTAGAACCAAAGATCCTGTGGATACTCAACAAGACTTATCTAAAAAACAAGAGTCTTAATTTTATGCTTCACAGTATAATTTTTGCTTAAGATTTGATAGTAATAATGGAGTATAAGATATTTATATAAGAATAGTAATCTATGATTGGGCAGAGAAGTAAATAAAATGGGATAATAGTTTAGTGTTTATTAAATAGGAGTATTTTTATAGGTAGTAGGGAGATTATTGATATAGTTTATAATTGGTAATATTGGAGTATTTTTATAGGTAGTAAGGAGATTATTGAGATATATTTAGTTTGAAGTTTATGCTGTATGATTATATATAGGAACAGCTATAATATTAAATTTACTTATATGTTTATTATTAAATATATGGAAAATATTAAAGTACACACTGTATATAATAAAATTGCAAATGAAAAATAGTAGTCGGGTAAGAAATAATAAGACAATATATTGTAATCTTTTCTAAGGGATTCGAAAAATTTAATCCAAACCCAAAGCATATCGGATAAAAAGTTTATCAGCCCATAATGCATGAGCAAATATAGATGAAGCCTTGCATATATGAAAAGCACAAGAATCAGCTTTTATTATAAACTCAAATGCACATACTTAATTATATAAATTATACTTCATTCTAATACAATGATTACCATGTCCAATAACTTTACCTATTAATACTGAAACACTAAATACAATTACACTATTAAAAATAGTTACTTTAGTATCCTTAATTTATAGATGACTCAATCAATTAAAATCTTAATTAACTTAAACTTCAGCAATCACTTGAAAATATCTGGCTTATCGCAATTTTCTTTTTTCTATCAAAATCAACCTTTATATGTTCAACTTGTTCATTAAGCTCACTCACTGTTTCAACACAATTATCATTTGTCAGGATTTTTCTATACTTCTTTTTTATTTCTTTTATTTGCTGCTTTTCATTTTGAATAAGCTCTTCTATTATTTCTGAGATTTTAGTTTGTACGCTTCGAAGATTGTAAAGATTAGAGAAGTAGGTTGGAGAAAAGGTTTTCCGTCTGTTGATTTGTTGACGGTATTTCATTCTATCCGTAAGTGATCCATTTTGTTCTTCAAGGTTATTTTGTATTTTTGATGTTAAGTTTAGAGCATTTTCTTCATATGTCTGTATTATGGCTTCAGCTTGCATTTCTGGGGAAAGGTATCTTCTTGGTCTGAGAAGGTCACGCTTTGATTGAAGGAGTTTGTCCATTTTATCTTTGTAGTAAAGATATTTTTCATCACTATTGACTTCATAATACTCAATTCCCTCCTAGATGGATATTACGATGTAAAGCTGTAGAAGAGATTTCACAGAGTCGATACTGTTGGATTTTTGGACTTTGATTTCATTGTCGACAACTTTTTCAGCGTATCTGCTGGGGATCGACCTGTGAAATTTTTTGTAAGACATTATTAAATGGTAATGAGATAGACTGGGATTTAGCAAAGTAGAAAATATGAAGGCTTTTGGATGGAGAGGGAAGATTGAGTATGCATAAAATATAATTTTGAGTTTAGCTGATGAAGATGAGAGAACATATTGGATGTAGATTTGATGATGAGGAGGAGAAGGGTTTTGGTCGAAGATAGATATTTTTTTAATGATTTTGAATTATGAATTTTAGTGTAATAAGATAGGATAAAATAGGAATGAAAGGGTAAATGATAGGAATCTATAATATTAAAATTATTGCTTGGTTTTGGGCATTTTAAAAGAATATATAGGCAATTTAGTTGGTATAGAATTTGAGAGAGACTAATTAGCAAGAAATCCCTAATCAACTAAGTAAAAAATAGAAGTTTTGAGGGTATAATTAATATATGCCATATTAACATAAAATTTCTTATCATAATTAGCTTATGTATTCAAAAAAAATTTGATTAATCATGCTGCTTAATTATCAAATTTATATTCTTGCTAGCATAAAATATTAAAACTATAAATTCATTTTGAAATTATCATATTTTTCATTTTCTATTTCTATTTCTATAACCTTATTCATATTCAAACTATCTATTCGAATTTTCCCTTTATCAAAATTTATATAACTTATAATTCATAAAAGAATAAATCCTACTATCAATATAAAAACTATAAGGCAAAAATATTCTTAAATCTAATTGATTTTCTTTATAAATATATTGAGCTTAGGTTTGATTTCATTAAATGGAGGAGACTTATTGTAGTACTTGCCTTAATACTGAAAACAAAAGAACCACAATTTTTCTTATCAATTCTAACTCATTCTTTATATTAGCAATACAGAACTTGATTTTTAATCAGAATTTGGTATTCAGCATATATCTAAAGCCTTTTTCATACATAAGCCTTTAAAATTTTCAGCTAGCCTTTAAAATAAAATTATGAACTCGAACAGTAATTCTGTAAGTTTCCCTAGCAGACTCAAGGTTATGCTTACCTTTAATGCTTTTCTTTGACTCAAAAGGCTTTTTTTCATCATCTTACTATGAAAAATAAGTTTTCTGCATTGTGTACTTTCTAGCTTAAGTATCTTATCTTCTGGCTAGAGGTTTTATATGGATTTTTTTATGTGCATCTTATATAGGATTATTGGCCCATAAAACTTTAAGAATGCTTCTATAATAATAATAACTATTTTATATCTTATTTTCTTATATTAATAAGCATATATAAATTATCATTCATGCACCATAGATACCATCCATGTGGTTAATAGCATGTGCTACTGATAATGCGGAACTTCATTTGAATAAATTTGTTAGCTTTAATTTATCAGATAAAATTCGAAATTGGTATTTGAATGATTTGAATGATTTGACTATTTATGAATCATGAGATTGACTTTAATATTTATGTCTCAGAGACTTGTATGGGCTGGAAGTTTGAATTCCGCTGATACTGCTTATCTATTTTCATAAATTTAATGCTTAAATTTAGTTTTGGTTTTGGCTTTAAGGCAATAATTTTTGTAGTGATGCTATTATTGAGGGTTTATATAATTTAAAAGTTTGATAAAGAATATGAATTATGCTTGATTGCATTATATATGATTAAGAAATTGATTTTTATAAATGATAAGAGTGATTAAGATATATTTTGAAATAATTTTATCTTTAAGATTGTAGTGGTTATTTAGACCTATGCCATTCCTTACCTTCCTCTTCGTTAAATAAAATATTTTTTAAACTAATTGGCACGGTAAGTATAGGCATAGGGAGGTAAAAGATGGTATAAGCCTCGGTAAGAATAAGGATAGGGGATATAAAAAATCATTTTCTCTTCCATATCTCTATGCATATCTTAATAAATTCTTATGTTATATACAAACCTATAATTCCAAATATGAGTGCCTACGATGATTATATTGCCAACACTATAAACCCTATCCTTCGTCAGCTTACCATAGAAGTTGTAAAGGCCAAACCAGAAAATCCAGTCACATTCCTCATAGACCTACTAAGTACAAGATTGGGTGTCAACAATGCAATGTCTGAAAAAGAGGAACTTAGAATTCTTAGACAAGAACTTGCAAGACTGAAACAGAAAAGAGTTGGATCAGAAAACGAAAAAACTGACAGTGAAGATGATGAAATTGAAGACATTCAACCAAAAAAGCAATCAGCTCGTAGTGGAGTTTCTGCTGAAGCTTATGGCCAGTGGAATAAAAAAGGGACATTTAAACCTCCAGTTCACCATAAAACGCCAGAACAGCGCAATAGAATAATAGCCAAACTGAGCACTTCGTTTATGTTTGTAGCTCTAGATGACAAAGATAAAGAAATCGTCATAGAAGCTATGAAAGAGTGTAGTTTTCCAGCTAAAACTGAAGTTATAAAGCAAGGAGCTGACGGTTCTGAGCTATTTATCGTAGACACAGGGATTCTAAGCTGTTACAAGAACATCAAAGGTGAAGAAAAGCATCTCAAAGATTACCACCCAGGAGAAGCCTTTGGTGAACTAGCTCTTCTCTACAACGCCCCAAGAGCTGCAACAATAATCGCCAAAACCGACTCAATCCTTTGGAGCCTAGATCGTGATACCTTCAACCATATAGTTAAAGATGCGGCAGTTAAACGTAGAGAAAAATATGAAGCTTTTTTATCAAAAATTGACCTTCTCGCTGATATGGATCCATATGAAAGATCACAATTAGCTGATGCTTTTATAACTTCTAAGTTCAATCAAGGCGATTATGTAATTAAAGAAGGAGAAGAAGGAAATAATTTCTACATAATCGAAGAAGGTGAAGCTATAGCAACAAAAACAATCAAAAAAGGTCATGCTCCAGAGCAAGTCAAACATTATAGGCACGGAGACTACTTCGGAGAGCTTGCATTGCTTAAAAATCAGCCTCGTGCAGCAAATGTTGTTGCAAGTTTACCTATGAAATGCGTATCTCTAGATCGTCATTCGTTCAAAAGACTACTAGGTCCAGTGGAAAGTATCTTAGTTCGAAACGCAAAGAAATATGAAGAAATAATCGCATCTTTAGTTTAATATAGGCTTAATATATGGAAAACAGTAAAGTTTTTGATTGAAAAATAAAGAAATTCTGAGAAATCAGAAGCTCATGAGGGATTATAATATACAAGCTATGATTATAGACATAAAAAAGTAAGGTAAAAATTATTAAAGTATATGAAAAATTGTTGATTTGAAAATGGGAAATAAAAATAACTCTACTTATGCCCAACTCAATTAGCAGTATTACATCATATCTTATTCTAATGAACAAAGATATATTTCAAGTAAAAACATCATCCAAAAAAATTTTAGTGGTATTACAAAGAATTAATGAACAGTATAGCGATGTAAAAAAAAAGTAAAAAAGCAGAGTGTCTTGGGGTAGATATGCCAAAGATTACAAAAAAGTATCTACCGAACCGAAATACTCTCAGAAGTAGAACAAATTTTTTCTAAAAGACTTAGTGAAAAGTAATTCGAAAATCATGTGTTTTAATGCGGAATTGCTAATCACCCAGTCAATTCGGCTAAGAAGTTATCCAATTGCAGATTTATCTCTCAGTGAAATTAAATCTTCAAGCTTTCTTTTAATTTCAGCAGGTCTAAGATTTAAAGTCTTATGCTTTATGCAGGTAAAGTATATTAAGGTATATTT